>OMNV01013781.1:0-16721 GCA_900303265.1 Brotula barbata
GCCTGGGAAGGGCAGGGGCCGGGTGGGGCTGGCAGAGCGGCCCGGGCCCCCACACCTCATAAGGGCATGACACAAGCACTGACTGCATACATCCGGGGAGTGAAGTCTTTGTCATAACACTCTCGGCACAGCGCTGTCTAAAAAAAATAAAATAAACATGCGAGACGGAGAGGGAGAGAGAGCGAGAAAGGCGAGTGTGGAGAGAGATAAGAGCGGGGAGTGAGACAGGGAATGAGGGAGTGCAGGTAGGGGAGAAAGAGAGACAGAGCCAGGAAAGGGGAGCGCTTGGGGACAAGCGGCGCATGAAACAAAAGCCCCCCCAAGTTGATTACTATTGAGTAAGCCCTGAGTCCATTAGCCCAAATAACATCCAGGTGCTGCTGTGGCTATGGTGGCTTTTTTCACTGGGGTGTAAACGACCTGCTCCTTTTCATGCTCCAACACGGGAGGCCGGGAAACGGGCCAGACGAACGCAATGTCTCCTTGGGCTATTCCTCCTCCTTCTCCATCTCTGCCTCCATCACCTGAGTCTCATCAGGAGACCCGCTGCACGTTGTGTAGTCCTCCAGACGTGTCCCGCTCAGCTCCCGCTTATGATATCACTCACAAACATTGCGCTGCGGCTCTCTGATCTCTCTGTGTGTGTGTGTGTGTGTGTGTGTGTGTGTCTGTTGAGTAAATGTGTGTGTGTGTATGTGTGTGTCTTCTCCCCCTGGGTGAGACCTCCCTCCGTTAACCGTTACAGCTCCTTCCCACAACTGAGCCAGGGGGCCCCTGGGCTTGTACTAAACGTGCTTTCTTCTTCTTCACTAGTTTAATGAGCAACAAGAGAAAGAGAGGGAGAAAGCAGGAAAAGAATGTTTGGCAAAAAAAGGTGGAGGGATTTTCACAAAACACCCACAGAGGATTTATTTGACAGAGGGGGGAATAGGGAGAGGGAGTCAGGACACACTCTGGACGTAGACACAAATATGTGTGTAAGGAGCTGCATTACACCAAGAGTTACCTCTCATTACCTCCAGATAAGTAGCAGTAATGACCACTGTACTTCAAATTAGTGGCCACAGCAGATCCCAGACTCGGTGGCTAATGTGCCCGGCCTCTCCTCTCCTCTCCTCTCCTCTCCTCTCCTCTCCTCTCCTCTCCTCTGCATCTCTGTTGCCGTCAGAGAGAACAAACCCGAGCGTTTGTAATTACATTCCATTACCGGCAACTTAGTCATCCGGGCCTCGCCGTCATTTTATTCCTATCAGGAATTCTTGGAGTTAAAGTACAACATGTAACTGGTTTACAGTAATCTGGTTACAAAACAAGATCAGGGCCATTCATCAGAGACAGACAGTCAGATGTCAGAGTGCTGGGTGCACACGGCACAGGACAGGAATCCATTAGTGCAACAGAGACACATTGAGCCATATATGCCAAAAACATGACACTGTCAGTAATACACATGTTACGGCAGAGATGAAGTGAAACGTAATGACCCGAGAAGCTTTTGACAGGTTTGATAACTATATGCATAATTACACTTGAAACATTTCGTGTAAAATCTGTTACGCAACAGTTATGTCTCTGCTCCACATTTTTGCCTAATCACACGGAGTAAAACGATCGCATCATCATAATGATAATGATAATATAGACTACACGGAGTTTGGAGGCACGGTGGGGAATCACATGCACCTCCATTATGTTATTATATTTGGTATTAAAGAGTATTTATGGTCGAAGATGCAGTGGCCGTATACGTCCATTGAATGAATAGGATTTTGCCTTTATAAATTGATTTACATTTGTATAATTTGGGTCCGTTACTACGTATAAACATTCTTCGATTACTGCCAATTCCAACCAAATGGAGAAGATGATTCAGTATCTTAATTGCAGTGTAATCAAAGTTCGAAAGTGCACGTAAACACAGCGCGTTTACTCAGTGCGTTCCGAGTACTCAGAGGAGGCACGTGCGTGTTTACATCCGTGAGAGGGAGCATCAACAAGGACAGCGGCACAGGAAGAAGAAGAAGAGCCCATTCCAAATCAGGAGAGAGAGCATTCCCACGACATATTTTGTGTTCTTTCTACGGACATAAATCTTCACCGCTGTTTTTAAAGCCACGCTTTTGTTATTCGAAGGACGCGGTTGAGCCTTTAAAAGCTCAAACAGAACGGGTACGAAAGGATCCCGTCCCACGGAATCTGACTCAGGGTACGGCCCTCCGGTGCTCCAAAAAAGAATTTGGCTCTTTCTGAAATTTCTTAGAGGTTTTGTGGACTTTCCGTGTATACTCAGGTGGCTGTAAACAATACGAATGTGCGCAATCAATCCAGCCTTCATCGCCGTAGCCCTCGTGTCCGCACGCCACTGTTCCTTTTTTGGGGGCAGGCTGTGTGGTGTGCGTGTCAAAACAAGAAGTTCAATCCTGTCAGGTAATGATCCTGTGAACCACTTCTCCTCTTCACAGCAATATTTAAACTGTTAGCGGCGCCTTTGTGCCTCGCTATTTACCTCGATTGCTCTCAGCTGCGCTTCACCTCCGCTTTGCCTTTTCTTGTAAAACAGTTTGAGTCCTGCGTTCGGGTCGTGCTCCGTGTCAGGCCGTGTCAACTCACTGTCAAGATGTTTTTGAAACCGTCACTCAGCGAGGATACGAGCGGTTTACAGGAGGCTGCATTGGGGACAAACCAGGCAGAAAATCCACTCATCCCCGGCTGAACTGAGGGGAGGCTGTTGGAAGTGCTGTATTGACATGATATGGGACTAGGTGGTGTTTAAGTTGAAGACATAACTCACAGACATGAGGATTTTCAGCCTTAAAGCACCATGACAGGACAATAAAGTCCAGACCCTGATCCCTAAGCTCCTCCGTCACTGGGTGCTTGCTGTCTATAGGGACTGAATGAACGCAGTGTTTGTCTATAAAGTTGAAGCCTGTGATCCTTGGACCTCGCCCACCCCCGTACTATAGCAGCTGTGAGTGCAACGCCAAGCACCGTTGAAGTTTTGTCCGCAATGCTTCCGACATCGCGTTACCGTAGACGCGTATTTAAATTTTTCAAGACGTACGAACGCGCGGTAATGGGCGGAGATCTAACAGGTGTGTTTTCACGTGTGCACATGTGATGGTTCATGTATGTGTTTGTACATGCCACCTTTTCCACAGTTGTGAGTTTAATACCTTCATCTGGTTCAGGCCTCCAGGAGAAAGAGCGGGTGCTGAAAACACGTTATTTATGGCCATTCTGACTAATGCGCTTACAGTATAGGAGTAATACACACACATTCCATGCGGCGTGCCAGTTTGGAAAAATAGAGCCGTTCGAACGACCGCTTCATATTACAGAGCTGGGACTTCCAGTGACCTGAGTTTTATTTATTTATTTTATTATGCATTTGAAGTCGAGAATTGAAAAATGTGTAATCTGCGAAATTGTAACGAGAGCAGACTTTGCAAATTAGCGGTTATGGGATCGTAACGTTAAGTGTTTCATTTCCCGTGTTGAGGTGACGGTTGTTTAGGGTTGGAAGGTTTTGTGTGCAACAAAGCGAGGACTTTGGTAAACGTAGGTACGGCTACTACTCGATGGAACGCAAACGCAGCATCAACTCTGAGGTTCCGGTGATGATCGACTACCAGAGAGCCTCCGTGTTTACATCTGAGCTTATTAAATAGTTAAACATGCAGTCAGCACGCAAGCATTTCCCCAAGCATTCCAATATTTGTTCATGTTGCATAATTCAATTCTGTTCTATTCACAGTTTTTCTTGGTTCAAATCCATTAACAGACGGTGGTGCAACTGTAGAAGCATAATTACATTTCACGGAGGCGAGAGGAGAAAGACATCGATTGTTGAACAGGCCAAACTCGCAGAATGTAATCAGCATCATCACGCCGTCGTCCCTGTCCAAAAAAAGGGCCCGAGGCGGACGCGTTTATGTCACGGATTTGTCGAAGCGGTGGGAAATCAAACGTGTTTTGACAGGCGAAAATCTTTCAAGTTCTGTCAAAAACGGCGTGAACACTCCGGTCTGACCTGAGGGGAGGATCTGAACGCCAATCAATCATCAAATTGAATTCCTGCGGCGTCATCTTTGATTACGGTGTTGATGATGTGTGTGTGTGTTCCGTGCGCCTCCGTGTTGTTCTCGCTCCGATGCGGCACTCGCGCGTTTCTTTGGAGAATCTTGCCTAAACTTTCTGATCTAATTTCAACAGCGATGCAGCCTGCTTATTAAATCGGACACCGTACTTACAGGCACATTTGGCCCTTTTAGTGTCATGCAGATGGATTTTTGATTTATAGACGGTAGATTATGGTTTCCTTTTCAGTAAATGCTGCCGGGCTCATCTGCTGATTGTGTTGTCAGTGTTAAAAGCCCCCGGTTTGACAGGGAGAACGTCTCCGTCTGTGTGCTCCTTTAAATCCTTCTGGCTCTCTCTGTACTTTCTCCGCTCTGCTCTGCTGCACTCTAATCTACTTCACTGTTGTACACTCGTATCATCCCACTCTATTATACTTTATTATGTTTGATTTCCACAGTAAAACACATGGTTCCCATGGCAATAGAGAAGCAGCACAGTCAAAGCCTTATTTGTCCGCTCACCCTCCGAGGTCCCTGCCTTGGGTTGGACTCACGTGTTGGGCAGATTTGATGATCGGAAAGCAAACGTTCACTGCAAATTGGAGAGCCGTTTCTGAACCAAGATTCCCGACTGAAGTGTAAGCAAAGGGGCCGAACGCGGACAACAGTAGGTGTGGCAAGACCTCCACTGTGATCCTTTCACTCCTTAAAATAAAAAATCCTCAATCTTAGTACAGGGTGGCATTAAAAGGATACGTATGAAGGCTATAGCTGACCCATGTCAATCATCTTAATTAAATATTGACTCATTTCCAATATCCATGTGGGTTCAAAGTAAAAAAAAAAGACAATTAAAGATAAACGATTCACCTGTGGGATTTTTCTCATTACAGTGAATGAAAATGCACGATTGTGTTTAACTGCTTGGAAAGACTAGAGCATCATTAGCTCGAAGTCTGTAACCAAACTACAGGGCCTTTTACAGTGGGCCTGGCTGAATAAATCAGCTCTCTTGGAGATCTCAAACTAAGTAGGGTTTTAGTTGGCCCCTTTGATCTGCGCTGAGCATCTGCATCCGATGTCTGAAAGAAAATCCTTTAAAAGTCATGGGTGTGTTTATGTGTTCGCCACAGAGAGCTGCTTTCTCATCACTTTATCATCAAGTCTTTTAACGCAGGAGGTATAAGAAGCCAGACTGGAGCTCCTGAGCGGTACCAAAGCAAAAGCACGAGGAAGTCGGTAAAGACATAATAATCATTAAATGATTAAACCAGGAAGGCGGGCACTGAGTCATCATCTCATGTGTATTCATTGTAAGTGTTCCACGGCTGCAGCTCTCAGGAGGCACCTGTGTTCCATCAGGATGCCATTAGAGTCTGAAAAGATCACGTCCAGGACCCTGCTCAAACTTCCTGTTTCTACTGAGTCTCTGTGTGTGTGTGTGTGTGTGGGTCAGTGTCCGTGTGTATATATGTGTGGCGGAGAGGGGGAGGGGGGAGGGGGATCCAGAGCATAGTTGTTTTGTTTTAATCAGTTTCGCCTGTAATCACACTGCTCACAGAGTTGGCAGGCGATGAGACTGGAGATGGGCCCGCTGTTGGTAAAATGACTTCCTGTCCTGCTCTCTCTCTTGCTCTCTTTCTCTCTCTCTCTCTCTCTCTCTCGCCCCCCTCCAAGGGCTGACTCATAGCTGGGGAGCGGCCGTGCATGTGAGAAGACAAGGGGAAGTGAGCTCACTGGTGGGCTAACCCGACCCTCTTAGGGCCAAAATCGCTGCCCGCTAATCAACCACAGAGTGCAGCACCCAGCAGGGATTCGGCGGTTTGTAGTATACACAAGTGTGCAGCACTATTCATACATTATTAATGTAGGAATACAGAGAATAGAGTTAGAGTAGTAGAGAAAATACAGTGCACCGATTTTGTGTGTGTGTGTGTGAACTTGCGTGTCAGTGTCAGGTCTGACTGACATCAGTTGTTTTGTTTGAGCGTCCACCTGCACGATGACCGGAGTTCGTCGTCTTGAAGCATGTTACCCCATGTTGCCATGACAGCTTGTACCTTGTATTGTGTAATGCGTTCCAGATGGATAGGTAACGCCAAACACACTACATTATACCGACTTTAACGTCATCTGGTAAAATAATCTCCTACCACCTCCGAAATGCTTTTTTTGGATGAAGAAAGGAAGTGATGATCACTATTTACAACAATTCGCTTTGATTTCGGGAAATCTAGACCACCGTCTTGTCTTGGCTGACTTTTAAGCTGGCAAGGCGGGAGTCTGGCTGGACTCTAATAGGCCGAACGACGGCCAAGCCCACCCACACCTGACAATCCAGGGTATTAGCCAATAAAAGGGCAAGCTTTTAAGTGGAACAGGGTTTGCTTTTAGATTTTTAGTCGCTCTTGATGTGTGACCATTTCACAAGTTGCTGCGGAGATCGAAGGCTATTTTTTTGCTTTGGTAGTTGTAAACAATCTCTGGCGGTTTGGCTCCTGAGTGGAGTAAAATGCTGATGGACAGATAGTTTCTAGGAGCGCAGATATTCTCAAGGGCCCAAAGATGTTTAATGTGGTAAAGTAAACAGAATAATCTTCTTATTGCATAGCTCCTCTGCGGTACAACGAGACCTTGACTACTCTCTGGGAGACTTATTTTATTTACCAGCAATGTAGCGTAGTTGCTGTACAAAGACGTGGAGGGAAGCAGTGAGAATCCAGGTTATGGATTTTGTGGTGGATCCCAAACTTTAAAAATGTTTGTTTTTACAGGAAATATTTTGCTTAAATGATGCATGTTGAGAAACACTGATGGAGAGAGCCTGGGAGACATCCTGTACCCCCTAAATCTTCAGTCTGAGCACTAACCCCTTAATCGATTTTCCACGTTTGCATGACCGTACCGCATCCAGCATCGCTCACTTTTTCACTGTACCCTCGCACATCTGGGTTCTGTGTCACTCCAAGGGCAGCTTAGGACACCGAAATAGAGATGGGGTGGTCAGATAGCCATTTTGGTCATGGTGGTTTTGACTTAAAACTATGCTGGCAACTTTATGGGAAATGACACCATATACATAACCACAAATGGATGCTATGGAGGAGAGGAATGGCCCATACCGTACTTAAACTCACCTTGTTTTTCCTGAAGGATTATCTGCGGCCTGGTTTGGACAATCATTATATTTACATTTGTGTGTTGGCTCCTTGCAGAGAACAAATTTGAGGACCCTAAAATTCAATTACAGGCCAGAAAAGGTTAAGAAGCTCTACTTGAATGCCTCACTCTGGCCCGTTACACACCGGCAGCGCGGCGTAGCTGAAGCCGCACAACTGCATGGCTGCTGCTGCTGGAAAACCATTATCTTTCACACGAGGAGCTAAAATAGGTCTAAAGGTCAAACTGTCACGAAATATCATTTTATCAGTTGTCTGTGACTTCATTTTTCGGGTTGTGTGACCGTTTTTTGTAGCAAACACAGAGCTGTACTGAGAGGATCTGTCTGAAAATGCACATTCAGTCTTTAAAATTTATCTTTACAGCCACAGTGGGATGATGTAGGATGCGTAGCTTGCGATTTCAAACCGATCCCTTGTTGATTTTATAACTGAAGCATGGACTGATACAACAGGGTGGCGATCTGAGAAGTGAGCCCTTCTGGAGCCTCCTACGTGATGTTGCTAGTTTTAAACAGGCTTAGGGTAGAATCACTGTGTTATTAGCAGCTTATGAAATGTTTTGGCTATTGAAATTTTCACACAGCATGAGGCAACGTTGCCTCGAGTAGCTTTTATAGTCACGAGTAGTACATTTAAACATAATTGTAATTCACAAAGAGGCCTTCGTGAGCGTGAGCATCTCGTGAGACAGTGTCTCACTCCAGCGTGGCTCCTAATTATAATATTTCTAATCTTTGTGTTGCATTTTACCACATCATGGATCACAGGAGTCTGCATCTGTTGTCTCATTACCAGTTCAAATTGGAATAGATCAACAGTGATCAACCCCAACTAAATGAGGTCATGTGGATTTTGCCAGTTTTGCCAAAATCATGATTACTCAGAACGGCAAATGACAAAAAATATATACAAATTCACGCAAAGCATTCTACCGTGTTGTAAATCAAGACAAAGAACATTATCGTACATCATCGTCAAGCATCGCTTAATCGTCGTCCAACTGACACGTGACACGGATGGAATGATGGAGCGTCGTGACAGCCGAAAACCGGTAAAGCCGTTAAAGCCTCGCACCACGGGACGTCTCATCTGTCGAACCGTTGGCATGGCGATGTGTTGATGTAATATGGGAGTCATTATCTACCACGGGTCGTGCCAAAGGAGGAATACCCACTCAACTGTCAAGTCGGATCAGATCTGTGGAAAACCACACCGACTATGAGAGCCAATTTGTCACATTTGCAGTTTGTGGCACCGGCCCAGCTCCTCTAACAGTCATCATTGCCCTGATTGGCCTTATTATGAGAGCAATAAAATGAACTGACTCCCTACAAACCCACTAATCATACAGATATTGTATTTTCTTTTTATTGTCAGATTCAATTGTTGGATAGTGGGTTCATTTCATTTTTGGCTCACACCGAGTGGACTTCCACTTTCTCAATAAGAAGCAAAGTTGCTTTAATTGCCAAGGAAAATATAATGTACAGAAGTTTGTCTTGGCCGTATCGGCACAAAGGCAGAAGATGGATAATATACAGTTTTACAGCACATACAGACACGTAGAATAGGGACGGTAGGACCTCCCACGCTGTGTAATGAGATAGTGGACCGGCAACACAGTACAGTGCATTCTGCTTTCAGAAATAGTGCAAAATAAAACCGCAAGCTGAGATTTGTTTCTAATTTGTAGGCTGTTTTGAATGCAAATGCCATAACCTCCTTCCGTGTCTGCTGCTTTCAACCTCCCCCACCCCCTGCCTCGCAACACAAACCATACTGTACATTGTTTCCCTTAAAGCAAAAAGAAGCTCTCCGCGTGCCATATGGATACTTTTTCAGTTGGCAAACCATAACTTCTCTCATCGGAAGTTTTTTTTTTTGTTTCAACAGAGAAATTCCATATTGCGGTGTTCTGTTTTTCTGTGTGTGCTCTGTGTGTGCTGTATTAACTCTGTGTGTGTGTGTCTGTGTGTGTGTGAATGTGTGTGTGTGTGTGTGTGTGCTCAGGGATGCGGTGCCGTTGTGCATTGGGCAATGCTTTTTTTTTTTTATTATTGTGGAGACATGTGAGAATATGGCTGATTTTTTAATATCCAGGAGGCAGGATGGGCTCGCTCTTAAAAGCATCCGGAACGTACCTTTCTGTTGTGATTGGGCTGAGATTAAACTTCTGAGGCTACAAACACAAATGTGGACCACATATGAATTAATGCAAACTACAACCATATGAAGCTGATGGCAGACAAATGAAAGAAAGAGAAAATAGGCAATGACTGCAAGGTCTATTGTAATTAGAAGCAGTGGGTCTGCTGGAAATACCCCACAGAATTGATGAGATTGATTCTGTCTCTGGCTGCACAGACACACACTCCTACATGTGTAAATGTACATGCAGACACACACTTGTACGCGCAGAACACTGGAGGATTTACTTTTCCTGGCATGCCTTCCATACTAATACTTTTTAAACACTGAACTGAAAAAAGAAAAGCTTTTAGTCAGACTCTTGTGCCAGTAGCTGTTGCAACACTCCCATGTGGAGTAAAAATGTGGAGTTGGGAATGTGAATCTACGCTGTTACAAATGTACGGCGAGCGGGCGAGCCAGAAACTTTTCTCCGAGCGTCGCCATGTAATGCAAATTCTTCTTTTTTTGCAGAAATTAGAAAATGGCCATTTTTTTTTTTTTTAATTATGGGAAAGAGAACTGCACACACTACAGCTTTTTACCAACATTGGCTCTGTGTAATGGTGAGAGTTGAGCCAGCAGAGTTATTGTTCCTTTTTTGTGCCTTTTTCTCATTATTTTGGTTTTCTGGCCTAGAAATACATCATATGGTTGCCTCCCAATGGGTCTCACTAACCCCTGATATAAACCACGGACAGCTGAAGAGATGAAAAAAGAGATTCCAAACATTAAAACGTGTTTTCAAACGACAGGTATGCACCTTAATGTCACTGGCACAAATCAAAGTGTACTTTTCCAAATGTGATGTGACCCAGATTACGCAATTGTTAACTGATTTATTCATGCGTGTAAACACCTTAATCCGAGTCTGCCACCTCTACGTGCAGTTTTGTCGACCGGTAAACTCGCTTAGCGCTGCGATTACGCAACTGCGGTTCGTGCGCGCTAATCACTTTGTTGCCTTTAATCGCAGTAAGGACAAATACTTAAAAGTATTGAGTGGATGTTAATGTACTGAGTGAGTATTGGATTACATATCCAGCAGCGTACTATTACACTAGATGGAATGCTAATGTTGCTTTGTGTCTGCTGGATTTGTGAGTAGCTAAAAGTACATTTATTTTTCTATCCTACTCCCTCAAGACATTTCAAACCCGCTGCTGATCTCACTCAACGGCGTACGAGCAAATTCCAACCTCCTCATCTTGTTTCTCTGACACACACCGCAACCGTCGTGCACACATACACGTAGAACGGCAAGTACAAACCTGGCTTCGGTTTAATACTTTTAAAACAGCTCATGCCCGGTGTCATACAGTGCAGACCAAACTTACTGTCAGAGTTCTTTACAAAGCCCTAAAGAAAGGCAGGATAATTTCATCTGTCTTATGCATACAGTATGGGAGTGCTGGGGAGTGGTTGGGAGGAAGGCATGTTTCTGAATGGAGGCTCGGCCCGGCCTCCATTTGCCTTCAGAAGAAAATAACAAACCCAACCATTTTTGTAAAGGACAATCTCTTCTTGCTCAGGTTTGTTCATACAGCTAAGATATCAGTCTGCTTTCAATATTGTTCCGCAGCAGCTGGCGAGCTCCGACACACACCTGGGTAAACATACACTGTAGCTCTTGTCCTCTTGTCCTGTTCACGTTCTTTCTCTCTGTCTCTGTGTATAACAAATGAAGGATACTGGCTGTTAGAGGGGCCGTCATTTGTCTTCATTCTTCATTCAGCGTCCCAGGGCTGCACTCCAACCGCAGATCAATCTCACTTCAGCAGCACTGTCCATCGAGACACCGAGGGACACCAAAGCCAATGGCCCACACAAAATCCCTTCAAATCCTTTTCATGCAGAGCAAGCAGGGCTCCAGCCCTGACACGGTCCGACCCCTCCACCGCAGACCGGTTGTGCGGTTTACAGCCAGAACTTAGATCGTATCAGCTCTGATGATGTCAGCGTGATCTGTTATCAGCGTGGTCCATCTCGCTCCCAATTTTCCTTTGCTCTCTCTGTGTCGAGCAGAAAAGCTACCTGCAGGGCTGTTTTTTTCATGGTTTTCATCACATTTTGAACAATGGACAAAGGTGGAAGAAGACTCTAGATGTTTTACTAGGTCAAAGTACAAATTCCAAAATGACGCAATACTCCAGTCCAAGTAAAAGTCACGTATTGAAAATTTATTATCAAAAGTATAATCACTTAGTATTATTCATGTAATGCCATCGTGAGGCATGAACCTTGACAGATGTTAAATGCGTGATAGTGCAGTAATTTAAAGACAAAAAAAAATTCAAGATATTTATCCAACCACGTATCTGTAGTTTTCAATATACATTCTGTCGTTAAATGAAAATCCCAAATCTCACTGGAAACACACACACACACACTACCATAAATGGAGATACGTCATGCATTACTGACAGGAGTGAAAATCTGTTAGCATTTTGTTTGAGTTCACTTTTCTGGGGTGGCAGTGACAGCTGCATCTAATTATCAATCAAGCAGTCACACGTTGGGTAGGCACACGGACACAGACAGACGTTAGCTGCCTCATCCTAGTGTGTGTGTGTGTGATGGTGTTTGCGTAACTGTTCCTCCAAACATCACTGATCTTATCACACTGGTATTTGAGGATTTCCATTTTTTTTATTTTTTTTTTATCGGTATTCTCCTCTACACTACAGTGGATTTTTTTTATTTGCCTGTTTTCCTTTGGTCATCTCTTGATGAGTAAATTCTCCTAGAGGATAAATTCTTAGTATATGTAAGTACCTACAAATTCAACTAAGATGCAGCAGCAGTAAATGTACTTAGTTACTTTCCACTTCCTACAATACGGCTCCTGTAAATGGCACCTGAATATGATTTACATTGTGTAAGCTGCCCTCAGCCACTCACGGAGCACTGTTTGGTTCAGCCATTTCACAGTATTGAAAACGACTGCTCCTGTGCTGACCTCACCTCAATTGCATTGCGGGCCTCCAGTTGCTGATGACTTAACCCCGCGCCTGTAAAACAAGAGTAAGAAAAACACCCTGGTTATGATGACTATATTGGTGGCCTCGTTCTCCCAGAGAGCAGAAGCTTGGCTGCGGCTTCGCACAACTACAGAGGGCCAGTGGATATTAGTGGTTACTATAAAGTTTCTCCAGAGTCATTTAGTTGGTATCAGACCAGCGTGCCTCCGCTGACCCTTCCCTCTAATTCATACTCTGTGGCCGTTTCCCCTGTTTCGGCCGTTTCCCCCGTTGAGTCTAATCCACCGAGTGTGGAAATCCATGTTAGGGTTTTGTGGATCTCACCGTCCTTTATTTATGCGTGTTTGAATGCCACAGCACCCTGGCAAGGACTTTAATGGAGGTGAGGCGGAGACACTCCTATGCCGCACTACTCCCCTCTGTAAAGTTTTACAGCGTCCCACCGCACTCTCCAGAGAGGCCAGGGGAAAGTGACGCCATGGCCTAACAAAATACTCTGTACTTACGCCTGGGCTCACATTGTGCTGCAGCTGGGTCGGGGGGTGGTTGCTGTAGGTAACTTGGAACTATGAAAATGCGGGTTCCACATGAGGTTTCTGCAGATGTTGCTGCTGGTAAAACAGAACACTGTAAAAGCAAATGACAATCAAGGGTTTTAATGTGAGTACAAAATAAGGGATTGCATCACGGTTTGTTGCAATCATTAAAACATGATGCACTGTAATTAGCCAAAAGGCACGAAAGAAGCAACAATCTCGGCCAGAACGTCTCAAAAACTGAAATAAGTGAAACTTAGAGCCGAGGAATGTTCTGTCGGGCAGTAGGACAGAGTTGGAAGCTATGTCGGTCGGCCTCAGGATAAGTAGTAAGTTAGTAAGTGGCAAGTCTCGAAATGAGGAGACGGTGTCGACCGTAAATCAAGAGTAACACGTGAACAAGGGTTTAAAACTGAGGGGAGGGTCAAATAATGGGCTGTATGCATTCCAAAAACACTGATCAGGGCACACATTATCGGCTGTGGGCCCTGACCAGACAGGTGTTGGGAAAACGCTTGGCGGCAGAAAAGGGAGCCAATAGCCCTTTTTTGACATATTTATGACACTAAGAGTAGAATAGAAAGCGCCTGTAGGATACGTAGCCAACAAGACCAGTGATTATATCGGCAGAGGATATTCTCCATAAGGGAAGTGAATGGGTTAGAGTTAGGGTTAAGGTTGGGCCATTCTATCCTCTGGGTTATTCTGGATCAGTTTTAACTGTCCTTAGGTCACCTTGGGGTCAGGACTCCTTTTTTGAAGATGTACTAATGCATGCTGGGTATCAGCGCAGGTCCAGACCTCAGGCAAGTCCTGTCAAGACTTTGAGTACGGAACACAATACTTTTGACCCAAACGGTGCAATAAATTTCGCCAGTTTTCGCCCAATTAGCCTGAAAAAGTCATTTGTTCTCTGATATTCCAGAGCCAGACCCGTGTTCCCGTAACGTCAAATAGCGTTGGCCTGGTCTACTCAACATAAACAGCCAAAATTCTTGAACACACTCTGCACTTGCAGCCAATTGTAGACCACACGTGCACATGCCATCTCTGGGTGATCATGCAACATTTGATAGCGTCCAATATTGTTCCATTCGTTATAGGTGTCACAACAGCAGCATGATAAATGGCCAAAACTTAGTGATTCTGAGTCCTTGTGCAAAGGATATTCCCAGAGAGAATTAAGATATTCTCCGAAAACCACGGCTGCACGATTGTCTATTGTATTTCAATGCAGATCCAGATGTGGGGCTTAAACAAGAGCATTCTATATTAATAAATAACAGATTTAGAGGATTGCGGCGTCTTAGTGGATGTGTGTTTTCCCTCCGCTTCACGTCAATCTGATTTTCTTAACTTGTGCTAATTAGCCCTCTGACAAATCTGTTAAGCCTCTAAACCACTGTAGGTAACAGATCATTACTTGATCACATTGATGCTCCGTGAAAACCCCACCCCCTGTCAACCCACCCACCTTTCCCCCCTTCACTCATATGGACTTGATGAGATCCAGACCCGGTGTGGAAGCATATTAAAGTGGCCCGGCACTGTCAGCAGGAGAGCTAAATGGAAGGTAGTGAAATCTTTTGAACCTCTGTTACATTATAACAGTTCTAAACACATCCAGCTGGGTCCAAAGTTCAGGGAAGACATAAAAGCACCGTTGCACGTTACCTTGGAGGATGATAATAGCCGAGCGCCAGTAAAAGTACTGAGACAGTCCACAATCAAAGGGCCGAGAGGAAAGGCTTCCCGCACTTCTTACTGGCTGCTAATAGCCTGTGTGTGTCGGAGACAACCGACCTGACAGTCGTTACATCTCCTGTATAACACACACTGCATGCGTTGTAAAATCGGGGACATTTTTGGCGCTAGTGATTAAACTCCATTAACTTTGGGTTAATTAAAATACAAAAGACTGAGATCAGGCAGTAATTAGCCTGAAGTAGCCTGGTGGGTCGACCTGTGAGCGTGTTACACGCACTGATCTTGATGGGAGGCTGCTTATATAGCCCCTCCGCCGCAGCCAGACATCTTTGAAGACTCGTTTTACAGGAGTGTTACTGCTGACATTGACAATATCGCTGATTCCGTCTACGGTATGTTACAGAAAAAGACAAAAAAAAAAAAAAAAGACAAGGCAGAGCTGGACAGACATAGCATAGCCAAGCCAGACACTTATACAGCATGTGTGTGTGTGTGTGTGTGTGTGTGTGTGTATACTGTACGTGTGTGTTCCCTGAGCAATGTGTTGGCTGTGGGCTCTACTGTGGCGTTTCAACCACACACGATAAATATGAGCTTGTGGTGAGGCCGTGGTGCCCCAGGAATGCTCACATGTGGTTGAGCGGCTCTCACCACCATTGACAAGAGAGCTGGATGGGTTTTGGTCATCAAGATTCCTGTTGGGGAGCTCTACATAGGAGGCCATTTCACTTCAAGATTTGAGGCTGTTGCTGCCAATGCCAGTTTCCTTTCTGGCTCAAGCTTCTTACTAAAGCGTGTTATTTGTTTACTCCATATACTGATGCAGTAACCAATCACTCCTTTGTTTACTGGCTGACTGATCTCGGTCGGGGCCAAAAATGCACTTAATCACCGGTTACGAGCGTCTGAAACAAACACGGAATGACAACGTCGACAGCAACATTTCCCAGATCAAGAGTAATTCTGCGAATGTCTTTGCATATTTATTTATACAACTCGAGATTGCTCTCACAACCTCCGCGAGGCCAAAATTAACTCCGACGTAGCTATCTTGGCCCAGATGTGGGCGCAAAAATGAACATGTAAGGAAATCTGAGCT
The DNA here is from genome assembly GCA_900303265.1 of Brotula barbata. Classification (NCBI taxonomy): domain Eukaryota; kingdom Metazoa; phylum Chordata; class Actinopteri; order Ophidiiformes; family Ophidiidae; genus Brotula; species Brotula barbata. The sequence continues at coordinate 15,775 of OMNV01013781.1, forward strand.
CAGTGCCAAATAAAATATCAGCCGTGATAAAATCAGACCATTAATCAATAAGATATTCAAATCCAGAAACAGCTCGGCTAAACACGCTCAGAGTGACCACCGGCTATCTGCACAGGCTCTGAGGCTTGTTGTCTACCGTCACGCTGCTTTGATGATACTGGACATGACACGAACGCAAACATACCCAAACCCAACGTCATCATCAAAGCAGTCAAAGCAGACGGTTCAAACGGAACCACGATGGGTAAACTGATGCACAACAGAACCAAAAGCATCGGAGACTATCACAAAGAACAACATTCGCTCCGGTTCCCTCTCCGCATGGGAAGGAATTCTGCCGTGATTGGATCGTGTGTTATTTTACAATCAATATTTGACGATAAAGATTTCATCTGCCAGAAGTTTCAAGACATAAGCAAAAGTAATTTGTTGCCCCGAGCAACCGTGCCATAATATTTGCATGGATCTATTATTCAAACCGTAACTGGACATTCTCAACGTGGTGCTTCCTTAAATAGCTGCACCGAGAAGAGCTGACATGAATAACGCACGGGCTTCACTTCGCTAAGATTTTTATCATGGGAACGTTTTCCTGAGAACAAATTTCAGCAATTATTTCATTAAGTCAATGATGCCATGGTCTAAGTATTAAGTGTGTTTTCTAGCAGGCATCAAACGTTGTTGGGAGAAGAAAATGTAAATCATGAGAGAATGAGACGGCTTTTGCTTCCACACATCCGTCATTGGAGACCAATCTGTTGTCTCCCATAACTTCATGGCTGACAAAGGTCATTGGCCTGAGGCCTCTGTGGAGACCATATCCCCTCTCCGGGCAGATGCAGTGGCATAAGGGGGGTCCGGATACCCCCTCCCTCCCTGCTGACCTCTCCCTCTCTACCAGAGGCTGAGAAGGGGTCCCGAGGTTGAGAAGGTCCTGGGGACTGGAC
>OMNV01013784.1:0-13463 GCA_900303265.1 Brotula barbata
CAGTGGTGGTCCTCCATTTTCCAGTACATAGATGTTCAGCTGCTGTGTTTTGCCTCTGTAGGTTACTGTCACTTTAATTTTCCCTTTTGGATGCACTCTCTGTCCCGTGTAAGTCTTTAGCAGTAGTTTCGTTCGTTTCAGAGGTATGTGTGAAAACAGTCGTTTGTAGTCGTGTGCAGAAATCACTGTTAAAGCTGAGCCTGTGTCCAACTCCATTTTCAGTCTCACGCCTGCCACTTGTGGAGTGATCCATATTCCTCTTCGATCATCTGTTTCTTTCACACTGTAAAGTTGTAGACAAGACAATTCACTTTTGTCTGAGTTGGTTTCACCAGAACTGCTTTCTTTCATTTTGTGTACGTTGTATTTTCCTTTCTGAGGTTTATTGTTTCTTTGCATTTTGTCCTTTTTCTGCTGCTTACCAGCTTTGCATACTCTTCCAATGTGGCCCTTTTTGCCACAGTTTCTGCATTCTTTGTCTTTAAACCAACAGTCATCGGGGTCATGTGACATGTTCCCACATCGGTAACATTTCTTTCCTTCATTTCTGTTCAGTGACATTTTATTTGTAGCATATTCCAGGGATTTTTGCTGTATCTCGGAAGCACCCCGTGCTGCTGTTTCCATTGATATTGTAATGTTCAGAGCCTTCTCTAATGTAAGGTCTTTGTCCCACAGGAGCTTCTTCTGTGTGGTTTCACAGTGCATGCCACACACCAGCCTGTCCCTCAATGCGTCTGATAGACCAGCTCCAAATTGGCAATGTTCTGATAATTTGCGCAGTTCAGCACAGTATTCTGAAATGCTCTCATTTTTGCTTTGATTACGTTTGTGAAACTTAAATCTTTCAGCAATGACCAGTGGTTTGGGGTTTAACTGCTGTTGGAGAGTGTCCACTATTTGGTTGAACGTTTTGTCAGCTGGCTTTTCAGGGGTCAACAAGCTCCGCAGCAGCCCGTATGTTTGTGCTCCCATAACACTGAGTAAGACACTGGCTTTCTTTTCATCCCCAACGGCGTTAGCAGCACAATATAACTCCACTCTTTCAACGTAAGTTGCCCAGTCTTCAACGCCACTATCAAACGCTGTAATTGTTCCAATCATGCCCATCTTTGTTACGTTAATTTAGTCCCGTTTTTCCTTGTTTTCCTTTCGCTAGTTCTTGACTTACACGTCCATTTGCTAGCGTAACAGGCGTACTCCGTCTACATGCGAGTCGCTCCGTGTCTTTTCCGCTCCTCTCTCATTTCCTCCGAGCGTCATCAGCTGATGCGATGTAGGTCCATAATTCTCGTCGCCAATATGTTGTGTATGTGGCTTAATAACACAACTTAATTATCAATAAAGACACTGGAGAAGGGAACTAACTTTAACGTCTGTTTACTTGTTGAATACCAACGTAAGAACACACATACAGATCAATACGCGTCTAATAGCGCATGTAACGTGTTACTACAACATAAAGTAGTCCCTTATTATAACGTAAACAATACACTACAACCACTATCTTAACAAATACCCATGTAAGGTAATCTCCTCAATGTCTGTCTTTGTCTTGTGCAATGTCTGTCTTTTTAAGTTTCCCTCCACGCCGAGTAACCCAAAGAAATTTCGTTATGTGTATGCATAATGACAATAAAGAATTCTTGAATCTCTTGAATCTTGAATCTCTAGAGGGCCTGCAGAACATTAAGGTGAAGGTCTCTCAGTAGTTCTTAGTGTAGCCACAACATTATCATAGAAACCACAGATACACAATTCATTATCCCAAGCACACAGCATCTAGCAGAACCAGTTTTCTCTCGTTTCACAGGTACAAACGTGTGGTGCAGTCCCCACCGCCCCCCCAGACGAGAGCTGAGATTATGACAGGAAAGTGGTATGAATAAGACCAGGATTAGCCACTAAATAAGGAAAACACTGACAAAGTATTGACTGAAAGTTTAACTAAAATGAACCAGAATACGTTCGGGTATAAACGCTTAACTTTTCAACCTGACAAAGTATAAGGAACTCAACCAGTTGACCAAAGACACAACAGCAGGTTCAATCGCTGAAAGTCAGTCAGCATTCAATGTAGCTGTGCATTTTCTCATTAATGCAACTTCAACAAAGAGAAACATTCCTGTCACATTTTCACATAATCAATCATGTGGAGCACCAGTGTAGTCCCAAAAGTTCCTCTGGAGTGGTCATTTTATACAACAAAAGAACAATAATTGGCATGTAATTTTGATGAATGAAAGCCTAACTTCTCACCGAGCTCCTTCAAAACACATCGATCCACTCCATTTATCAAAGGCACGTTAATAAAACAACATCAGACATCCTGACATGGTGCTGGGCTGGATTATTAGGGCCCAAGAAGCCCACCATTCAACGTTATGGTGGTGGAGGTAAAGATGTTGAGGCACATTGTGGTTTTTTTTTTTGTTTTCTTTAACCAAAAGACATTTCTCAGTGTTCGCATACTTGAATCGTGTGTTAGTGTGTTGGTCGTCGCTGTGTTGCATTAGTCTGAACTCTTCCTGAATCGCCATCTGCCTGACGTGATTTTTGTTATTAAAAATCACCGTCCTCTGCCCCGTACATGTCGGCCAGTTTCCTGAACCTTGGCCCCCAGTCACTCAGGTAAAGGTAGTCCTGCTCAGAGTCGGACGTCGTTGAGACCAGGGAGCTCAGCGACTCGGCCACCGAGCCCGGTCCTTCGTAGGCAAATGTTGCCAACGAATCGTACGGTGGCGCCGTGGGGTTGCAGTCATTTTCTAAGACTCTCTGGTTGATGAAGTCACGGACACCCTCGTTATTATGGGACGGCACGATGACCTGTGGCATGATGTGGCTGCAGGCAGCAGCAGTGGGACAGTGTGGTAGGTACAGCATCGGGTCAGTGGGGATGATGTCACGCCTCTGGTTGGCAAGGTCGTCCAAAGCAGCGGCTGAATCTAGGCATTGCAATGCTCCAATGTCAAAGGCCTGAGTGTCCTCCTCACCTCCTCCCTCATCGTTGTAGCTCAACACGTTGTCTCGGATGTCCTCCTCAGAGATAATCAGTGGTTCCTGTTTTCTTTGGTGACGCATTGCCGCGAACAATACTACAATGGCTACAGAAAACAGCAGAAGAAAGTCTTAGTCACGAAAAGCACAGAGAGGAAAAGCTGTCAGTAAGACAGGGTAACAGGATAATAACTGATAATAAAGAATCATATTTTCAGACTAACACATGGAATATGAGGCATGGATGACATTCTGTAATCTGCAGTGAGAGCGAGCACAACGGAAAGCAGCATTGATGAATAATCACAAGGAACATTTGACTGGCTAAGATCAAACAGACAGACGAAGAAACGACAGACGGAGACAAAATGAGCGACAAATAAAGAATGACAGATGAAGAAATAGAGATGGACAAAGAAAGAATGACAGATGATGAAAAAACGACAGATGACATAAAAATGACAGACGAAGAGAGAAAGAACGAAAGACGGAGAAAGAACGACAAGACAGAGAAAGAATGAAAAACGAAGAAAGAATGACAGAGAAAGACAGAGCAACAGACGAAGCCAGAATGACAGATAGGAAAAGAATGACAGACGAGGACAGGACAACAGACCAAGAAAGAGTGACAGATGAAGAGAGGATGATCAGAGAAAGAACGACAAAGAACAACCGACGTAACGAGTGTAAGAAGAACAGATGAAGACAGAACGACAGACGAAGATCGGCCAACAGACAAAGACAGGACGACAGAACGACAGACAAAGAAACAACGTCAGATGCAGAAAGAACGATAGAGGAAGACAGAACAACAGACAAAGAAAGAGTGATGGACAAAGAAAGAGTGACAACAAAGACAAAGAACAACATAAGAAGACAGAATGACAGACGAAGGGAATGACAGACAAAGAGAGAATGACTGACAAAGAACAGCCAATGGAAAGGGAACAACGGATGAAGAAAGAACGAAAAAATAAGGACAGAGGAAGAAAGAACAAGTGATGAAGACAGAACGACAGACAAAGTATTCCCCCCGATGCACTTCTCACTTACTAAGGACAACGACGATGCACAGAAGGATAGCCACGAGTGCTCCCGTACTGAGGCCAACAGAACTGCTCAGTGCTTTGGAATTGCACATTTCCATGTTGCCCTGGTGATCACAGGTGCAGACCCACACGGTGAGGGTCCCGGTACTGCTCTGCATGGGGAGGTCACTGTCGGTGATTACCACTGGAACCAGGTAGGTGCCCTGCTCGTAGCTGTAGGTCACTTGATGTGTCACGATGGTGGCTGTGTTGTCTGGGAAGCGGGAATAGACATGACTTTCTTTCCATTCTAAAGATGAATGCAGTCATTCAATGTGGTAAATGATACATTTGATCTTTCATTACATATTTATTTGTCAAGGATTGTAAACGCGGCACTCAGCAAAACAGTGAAATGCCAGAATATGTATCTTATCCCTGGATGAATACTTCTGTACTTCCATGGAGGTTTCCTACCTCCATTGTCATGAACGGTGAAGTTGGTACGGTCTGTCCCCCCAGGAGCCCGGCTGAAGAAAAACTTGTGTCCTGCTAAAGGTTCATCAGCATCAACAGCACTCACTGTCTGGATAGGCTGTCAAGAGACATGACACATGAACCAGTACACATCACATCACATCCTACACAAACACGTGGCACCATCATTAGCCAGGACCTGAAGTGGGAGGTAAGTATCAGCTCTCTCGCCAAGAAAGCCAAGCAGAGGATGTACTTCCTGTGGCAGCTGAAGCTGAACCTGCCAGAGACTATGATGGTGCACTATCAGGAAACTGGCCCGCTGAAGGGTGTCCGATAAGAACTTAACAAGAGATGTCTGATCTTGGAATCCAGGAATGTTTATTGAGATGGCAGAGGAATGTGATATTATACATGAAGTTGTAAGTGGTTCTGGAATGTAAGAAATAATAAAGAATGTATATTATTAGGAATCTGTATAATTAGACTGTTACACAAGCATTGACATACATTACTGGGATGGTAATATCATTTATTAATAGTCGTTATCTACACCAATTACAACTCAAATCTACGGAGCAACAAACAGAGACCTAACTCACTCAGTTCCTACAGATAACAAGGCATTGAAACACAAACATCTATGAAACGAAACGAAACTGCTCTTTGGGTTTGGAGTTCAGGTTGCAGTGTGGTGAAGGGCCCCCTAAGCTCATGTTCTCCACTGTGGAAGTTATTTCCCTGGTCTGATATGGAGTCGAAAGGTTTCCCTCTATGAGCTCAGAACCTCACAAGAAAGGAATCTGTGTTAATTCCAGAAAGGAGGTCGAGATACACTGCCCTGGTTGTCACACATTTGAAGATGATTCGTCTTTTCTCTTCTCCTACCTATGGAGACCTGGAGGGCCCAAAGCAATCGACTCTGGTAGGGTAAAAGGCTAGCCGGTGCCGACGCAGTCCTGATTGAGGAAGATCCGCCATCTGTGGAACTATCTGTGCACCGTCGCTGATACAGGTGAATGGCCTCTCTTCCATGCAGAGTCCAGTACTTTCTATGGGCCTGAGCGAAGACCCGTTCTGGTCCTTGGTGGTGCAGCTTCTCGTCCAGGTCTTTGATGATTAACTGAGTGGATGTTGATGGTCAAGCACGACTGGATGGTTCCAGGGTCAAGATGGTCATTATAATGTAAATGGCCTCCCACACAGATCAGCTGAGTGGTGGTGTTTAGTTCAGGAGCTAGGGAGAGCACAGGACTACCACTAGGGAGCGGCTTACCAACGCTGAAGTGGTCAGTTCTATGGGGAAGCAATTGACCTTGTGATGAGGAATGCCTCCGTGAACTTACTGTTAGGGTCCTCAGTTCTGCTGTAGGCTAACAAGCTCACTTTACACAAAGCTGTTGCACCACTACCTTAGCTCTTGTGGAGAAGGGCACCAGATAGCCAATAGGGTCATATTGGCTTGCTAATATCTTGTAAATGATGCGTAGAGTGGTCTTGGTGTAGGTCTGGAGCTGAGCTTGTAAGACAGAGTATCGGATTGGCAGTGCCAGTGAAGGCCAAGTGTTGACTCCTGACCATCTGGCTGCCCCGTGCTATCCAGTGGTCATAGCTACCTAACCTGACAGCGGAGGGTAGGTGAAGGTTGACCACTGGTCGATTGCTTGTCCACTAGTGCAGCTCTTACCCCCTTCTGGTAGGAGTGCCTGCAGCTTGTCCACCAGGGCTCTTGCTTCCTGTTCTGATGACAGACTCTGTAAACAGTTCAGTCCTCGTAAAAGGACTGGAGAACAGCCTTTCGCACATCCTCCTCCGGCTGGCTGTGATCCAGGATGTGCTTCTGGAGGGCGAATATGGCACAACAAGGGCTGCTGGTAGTACCAAAGGGTAGTACTGTCCATTCGTAGACCTTTGGTGGTTCTCCTCTCTTCAGGTCATGCCAGAGAAACTGGAGGAGAGGTCAGTCCTCTGGGAGTAGCCGGACCTGGTGAAACGTTCCACGGATTTCGCTACCGATCGCCACGGAATGCTCCTGAAAGCACAACAGCACCACAAGCTGGGAGGGTCCCAGGGTGCGCTCACATTGTGCACGAGTAAATTTGTTTCAAATCTGTCTGTCCTGTACGCAAGCCCTGAGAGGCAAGCAAAAAATTTTTTTTCAGATATGCTCATTTTTCCAAGTGTTTGTTGTTGTAGTACTGATTTCATCCACAAGATGGTATCACTACCCAATGCGTGATTTTAACATGGTTTGTGTCTTTCTTTTGGGAATCTATTTCATATATTTCTATATATTAAAAAAAAATCTTTATTAAAAAAGAACAAGAACACATTATTTCAACCAGTGCTAATCTACCGCTCCCATTAGCTATGACGTCGTCAGCTCTCAGGCCACGAGCTAGTGAGGTTATATCACACTGTTCTTGTGTAGTAGTGTATAGGCGGGAATACGCCGCATATCTACTTATTGTTTTTTAGCCGCTATTGCGTGTAGCCATTACTAAATCCCCTGTGATGCACATCTTCGTTACATTGTTTGAGAGAACTATGACATTGGCTAACCGCATACTTTGAGGAGGTAACCGTTGCTAATGCTATCGTAGCTCCTCGCTGTTATTTTCCTTGCTTTGTCAATCTAACCTGTGACAACACATCAGTTAATGCTGTAGGGACTCTGACTGGGGGGTCGTTGTTGTTTAGTTTGTTAAATAGGCCGAATTGTAAAACTGTGGGTTATTGTTGTTCGGACGATTCATTTAAGATAGCTAAAATGTCCTAACGCCCGTTGTCAATTGTTGCCATAGTAACAATACACGTTCAGGCAAAGGCTGATGAATGCCGGGACATCCAAGGGCAGGACATCTAAGGCATGTGAATCCATGCTGTCAGCCCACTAACCCAGACAAAAGATAAAGATACCCGTACCTGTCCCACCTTCGTCCTCTCGCACACAAACGTATCATAGAAGGTAGCAAATGTGGGCGCATTGTCGTTGACATCCAGGAGGCGAATATAGACTCGAACGTGACTTTTCTGCCGGGGGTTATCTGGAAGGTAAACACAGGTAGTAGCCGTGCACTGGAAACATTTACAAAACAGCATTTCTTTTTAAGATGTGTGTGTCCAAAGAGCCCACACAGTCTTCATCTTGGATCAGCGGGAATTCAAGTATATGGATGGATGGACATCCTTCTGGTTTAAGTCCTGATTTTGGACATCATGCCTTTGATATTCAGGACTCACTGTACTCTGTGGCCATAACCGATATGTTGTGCCAGGGAGTTTCTTCTCTGTCCAGGCTTTTGAGTGTGAAGATGGATCCGTTCAGAGGATGGACGCTGAACAGGCGACTGTCGATAGAGTACCTGTAACGAGACAAAGGGCGTCAGTAAACATCTACACTGTGACAGCTTGTCAAGCATCTGCTGCAGTAGACACAGTAACTGATTCCTCCGAATCCTCGTCCAAGTTACAGTATTGCCGAATGTGTCACTGAGGGATAAAAGGCTTGTCTGTGAAAGTGTGAATGTGTTAGGGTGTGAGGGTTAGGGTTAGGGTTTTAAAACTCTCCTATCGCTTGGCACTGCATCATCTGCTGTGATCCTGTAGAGGTCTAAGGGCCACACACTCCTCACATTTTTGGATTTAGCTGCTGAACTCAGCTCTTGGTAAGAGTGATCTACCTTCGTCCTGGGTTTTTATCAGGCCTCCCACTGTCCTCAATTTTAGCTCCGTGTCCCGCAAATGTAACATGTCGCTGCTATGAACTGTGAGTGGTGCCGTGTTTGTGTACTGTGATGGGAAGCTTTGATTTGCAGAGATTGTGTGACCGTTTTGTTTTGACATTTGGGACCTTGAATGGAATCAGTTAGTTGTGTTGTTTGAAGTGTGTTTGCTGTCCAGATTGGATCAGTTTGGAGGATTCAACTGAACTTTATGCTGCTTGAAATACAACAAGTATCATTTAAAAGGTTTACCTGACTGGCTTGCGAGCTGCATCAGGGTCAGTGGCGCTAACTGATCCCACAGCCACGCCCACTGCCACATCTTCTTTCACTTCCATAAGATAGCTGCCTTTGTCAAATAACGGTGGCTCATCCACGTCATCCACTCCGATCTGAAGTGTGGCCACATCTTTGGTCCCAGCTGACATGAAGCGAGAGTCCATGTGGGTGTTCTGGACCTGGATCTCTAACAGGTAGGACTGCTTCCTTTCATAATCCAAAGGCTGCGGAGGGAACACAGACTAATGTGTGGATGGGTCAATTGTATCTCTGTTGGTACAGCTGGATGTGGATATCTTGGCCCTCTCAGACATACTGCCATGCAGCACCGCGGTAAACGGGGATCCATTGAATGTGGTGCTACATGGCAGCATGTCTGCTGCTCTAAGATGTAGATGTGGACTCAATTGAAGAACTACCCACTGTCCAAGGCAAGGGTCTGTCAGTGGGAATAAAGAATATCTTTCCCACTGACATATGGCAGTGCTGCAATGTTTTAATCCCCTGTAAGGGGTAAGACGTGGGATAAGCTAGCAAGCTAACAGAAACTCTATATGGAACTCAACCTTGTCTAATTCCTTCTACGAAATAAATAAACTTGTGTACGAAAAAATAAGACATGAGGCAAGTAGATTTCATAAGCATAAATAAATGATGAAAAGTAGCGACATAAATCTCATAAAAAGGCTCTATTTTGTTCTATATTGTTGCTTAACAGGGCAGGAAAAAGGCATCACCATTTTTATAACAACCCAGTCGTAAACCTGCGGGCCACAGCAGGGGACGTGTAAGCACTCTCACTTTTACGAGATTTGCCCGCAAGGTGGGTGTCAGCTCTGATAACACAACCTGCTGTCCTGTCCTATAATCCAGATTAGGTTATTGTTGATAATCCACACGTTGTTCTCTCAGTGGACGTGTAATGACTGCTTGATAAATCTTTTGTCTGCCTTTCTACGTGGTGACCTCGGTGGACCTGGCTCGGTCCCTCTCACCTTGCTGACAGTAATGACTCCCTCCTGGGTGTTTTTGTCGGTGAAGATGTTGAACACGTCAATGCCATCTCCGCTGACAATGGTGAAGAACATCTCAGCATTCTTTCCAACGTCTTTGTCAGTGGCTCCAATCCTCCCAACGAGAGTGTCGGACTTGGAAGCCTCAGAAACTCTGAACTGGTAAATACCTGAGAACACAACAAAACGAGGAGAAACTCAGGTCACAGTGACCACCCAGCCCTACGTATCCCCGGCCATTTGTTCTTCAGATTCAGATTCTCTGATGGTAATTAGTGCACCGGGGTCCCATCACCAAAACTCCTGGCAGGAAAGGGATCTGTATCCTACTCGCAGCCGTTGCATTTTCCCGCGGTGCACGTCATAAAGACTTGATTCATCACCAGCAGATCATAAAGTAGTAATATAGATTTTCATTTCCAGCGACTAAACAATACAACAACGTTCTGTTCACGTTCAAGTCTTTACTCTGCAGTTTTTGGTGTCAGGTGCGATCAAAATATAAAAGTCTGTGGATTAATGCCAAAACTCTTTCCTGTTCTGTGCCTCCATCCAGGCTCTGTCTGAGCTGACAGGAAGTCTGTTTGCTACAAACCCTGCACCCACCAACTTATGGTCTTTAATGACAGCTTTTGTTCCTTTGACCATTCCTGTGGTGTCGCACCTGGCCGTGTAAGGAGAGGGAATCTCTCTTTGAGTTTCCGCTCCCAAGGTTTCTTCCTTTTTACCATGTTTTTCAGAGCGTTTTCCCTGGTCTTCTTAGAGAGTTGTGGACTGAGAACTGTTGTTTTCACTTGGTGGGCCTGTGAAGCCCTTTCAGACTTTGGATGTGATACTGGGCTACAAATGAACCTACCTACTGATTGGACTCTGATCTGTAACAATATATTTCCAAAATCTACTTCAATTTCTATACATGAACAAAACTTGACATTTTTCCGCAGGACGTACCACGACCCCCCGTTCGCCTCCCAGAATGTCCTCCAACGGCTCAGACCTGTGCTTGAAATGCAAATCACACAAAGACACGTTTGTCCATGTTCTTTGGTCTTGTGCCCACATTCAGACTTTTTGGAGAAGGTTTTATTCTGTGATTCAGGAAATAATTGACCAACAATTCAAGACGTCCTCTTCTCTTTATTTGTTAAATTACACTCCGGTACAGATACTAAGTTGCTGTTATCGAATCTTTTATTTCTGGCCAGGAAGTCCTTCCTGCTGCGATGGTCAATTCCACAGGTTCCTACAGTCAGCATGTGGACATCACGGAGCTCTGTCCTCTTTCCTTTGGAGAAACTGACCCACGACCTTAATCCTAGATCGCTAAATCGGACAGATTCTGGAGACTTTGGAATCCTGTGCCATCTTTCCTAGAGTCAATTTGATTTGATCTATTTCTGTAGATATTCAATCATTTTTCTTTTTCTTTTTTCTTTTTTTTTTTTAAGTTAGCGCCTGTCTGCTTTCAGTTAGTTTGTGCTTGTTTGACTGTTATTGTTTTTGTTAAATTCGAAATATATAAAAATTTGACCAACTTCTTCATAAGTGACAGAATTCTTCTGCTGCTTTGACCCAAGCTGTAGTCAAAGCCTGTGTGTGTGTGTGTGTGAGAGACAGTAGCTGCCTCCTGGTCTGATCTTGTCTTACTCTGAGTGAAGCGGGGAGGGTTGTCATTGACGTCAGTGAGGGTGATGTTAACCACGGTGGTCCCGGTCAGTCCTCCTCTCTGTCCAGCCATGTCTTTGGCCTCAATCACCACTTGGTAGTGCTGCTGTTTCTCACGGTCCATGTGAGTCGGGCCCAAAGCCGTTCGGATAACGCCTGAACAAAAACACAATGGCCACAATGAGATGGGACAGTCTGCTGGGGATCGTTATCCTTTTTTACCATAAGGGAGATGGTAGCTTAGCATGAGGGGAGGTGGAGCACACAAGACCTGGACCACAACAGCTGATGGTTACATTACAATACGATTTCACTGAAGACCTCCTCTGTGAGGCTCAAGGCAATTTGGGAGTCGCCTCATCTGTCAGGACAAGAGTGTCTTTGGAGGCATGACTTTACAGCCAGTTTGATAGGGGGTTACCGTCCCCATAGAACGCTTCTCTACGGTCCTTTATGGTATTACAAGTAATGACATGCATTAGTGTCGGTCAGTGTTATGAGTTAAATGTTGCAGTGCAATTTTTATGCTATTATACAACAGAATCGGTTCATGTTGGAGATTTCACTTAAAACAACGATGCACAGAATAAATGAGAGAACATTATCTGGATGCGTGTGGTCACTAATTCCATCGATTTGACAAGTACGCGTCAGGTTAATGCTTTAACATTAACTTAGTTAGTATTAGTTAGTAGTCTCGGTGTCATGGTGTAACCCTGTTTCTTTGGTGCCTACTGTGTGTCCGTCCATCCTCCCCTTTATCTTTTCCCTCCTATGTCTTCTATCCCTGCTCTCTCCTACTTTAGGAGAGAGGGACCTGTAGGTGGTTGCTGGCCTGACCCCACCCCTAGTGGAAGGATTCTGTTCATCAGGGTCTAAGGAGCCGTTTTCATTTGAAGGGGATTTGATGGGGAGAATGTCCTGGACACCAGGGTGTCCCATAGTTCTCAGGGTCCAGTTATATAAATAAGCAAAATAAAAATAAAAATAAATCAATATACAAACAGAGAGAGGTCCGGAAGACACATAGATGAGTAAATGAGGGGTTTTTAAGTCATTTTTAAATGTGTTGTTGCGCATGCTTCCTAACAGTGTAGTGACAGGAAATTATATAGCTAAGAAAAGTAATGTTACTGGAAGTCCAGACACAGGACTTACAAACAACAAACCTCACGTGTCAGTGACGTGGACGGGTTCACTTTGGACTGTGGAGCTGAAAGAAGGCACATCTGGGTCCAACCTACCAGTGTTTGGGTCCACTGAGAAGTATGGGTGTCCCTCCTTGAGGCTGTAGACCAGTTTGGCACTAATCCCATGCACACTGTCATCGGCGTCTGTCGCTGTCACCTGTATGACTGATGTACCTGATACGACAAAGAGGAGCCCACAGTCTGCGTCACTCCTTCACATGAGATGATTTGGAGAACGAATGGAACGGTCCAGATCACGCAGGACCACCTGTACTCACCGATGTCAGACCTCTCGGGTACGCTCCCCGCGTAGACCTCCTCGCTGAACTGAGGCTCGTTGTCATTGACGTCGTTAAGTTTGATGACAAATTCGGCCTCCGGCTCCAGTTCATAACCCGTCCACTTGTTGACCACGCTGGCTCTCAGATTATAAAAAGCCTTCTCCTCGCGGTCCAGACGGCGAGTGGCATGCAGAGCTCCATTATTCTCATCGATGACGAAGATGGTGCCTGCCCCCTCACCAGAGAGAAGATACCGGGCTACTCCATCTCCCTTGTCCTGGTCCGACTGAAGCTGCACAAAGCAGAAGGAGAAACTAATTGAAGTCCAGGTGTCACTCCCAGATCAGCGTCGGTTATACCTCAGACAGGCAGAAAATTATCATTAAAAGATCATTTCACGGCTGCTACGCTGCTTTTTCATCACAAAGACAAATATTTTCATGCTGTCCCTGAATAAATTTACTCAGAAAGAAAACAAAGAAGAAAGGAGACAACTAAACACGAAACACGGCCATCTGAAAAAGGAGAGAGCTGCAGCCTCTGTGTTCGGGGGAGGGGGAGTGTCTTTATGTAGGACTGCAAACCTTGTCTGTTGTTGTTCATTAATAGATGTTTGAATTGTCTTAGAGGTTGCACATATTAGCACACATGGAGTTGTTTTAGTAGTTGTATTTATTAAGAAAGTTGTGTGTGTGGCAGTGGTGCGTCCAACGATCGCAACGCTCATCTACGAATAAAGAAACAGATACGACACAATTATTGAAGTGTGGTGAATGGGTCAGGGACCTAGGATGAAGGGGGCACCTAT
>OMNV01013789.1:0-15857 GCA_900303265.1 Brotula barbata
GGAGGAAAGCAGCAGTCAGGCTTCATAAATTCAACGGAGCGGAGGGCCAAATGGAGAGGAACTGGTAGAGACTGGGAGGAAGAAAGAGAGAACACGCCGCAGTCTGCTGGGTCGTTACAGGTTCAACCTCTGGGGAAGCAAACATTCATAACACAGATCCACAGGTCTGAACGTGACAGCCTCAAAATGGGGAAGAGTCTTACTATTGTTTAATGATAACCTGATCATTAAACATCATTAAGCTCATTTTAAATTCTAGTCCAAAGACACCAAATAGATCAGCATGCAACTACCAAGATGTGTGTGTGTGTAGTCAAAAAGAACAGAGAGATATGGAGCAGAGTAGAGACTGATGAATCATCATTTTTTCTTGTCTCCCTTTTCTTTTTTGTTCCCCATCTTGTGTTGACGATGTTGCACTTCCTTGTTTGTGTCCACTGAGCCTGCACATTGGAGGAGAGCCTTCCTCTGATTCCACTCATCAGCATAACGCAACACAGGTGTGTGTAAGCCGCACCTTTGACCATGATGAAGATGAGGAGTGTTGGGTCATTTTTAGGAGTAACTGCCGCGTAGATTAAAAGTATTTTCATGTTTCAGGAACCCTGCAGTGTGCTGTGGATTGTTTTTGGAGGGAGACTTGCAAGATGGAAAAAAGGCAGAAAACCCAACGGATCCAGACGGCACCTGCATGTGACACAAAGTGAGCCAGCAGCACTTCAGCTCCTCTTTACACACCCAGAAAAAAGTGTCACAGCTTCAAAAAGTAAAAGTTACTGTGGTGGATGTCGAGGTTTTTCTCTGACTTCTCTCCATCTTGTATTTATGTGTTCATGGGCCCTTTAACCTTTAACCCTGTGAGGTTTGCCTTAAGATGTTCCCAATTCCCCAGGGTTTAAGGGGTTAACGATGTGTTCTAAGTTTAGCGTCGTGGTAGTAAATGATAAACAGAGACACAAACCAACAGATTTTTCTTTCAGTGATAAATGAAGCCAAATTTTCTATTCCAAACACATTAAACTTTCAATACCAGCAAAACATTCAGTTTAAAAATGTCAATTCAAGGGCACACGTGACAAAAATGACACATCATGAATTTTATTTGAATATGGTGACGATTAGTATCATTTATATATTTTGCATATGTTGTGCGACAGTGTCCAACAGTACATTCACAAAAAGTCTTTCCATGACAAAATATTAATAATCCATAGTGGCCTGGATGTCATAACATTTGTATTGGACAGTTATTACAGTAACTTATCTATTTTATAATCTTATATTTATTCATGGACAAAGGCAGCAAACAGAGAGCAAAGCTGAGCCAGCAAATAGAAACATTTCAAAACTAAGATTATAGTGACAGATCAATAAGAGGATACCCGCAAAACATAAAAATAATGATTTGTTTTTATTTCACACACAAAAATTCACTTCATCAGTAGTATTGCCTCCATCCATAGAGTGATTCATCAAAAAGGTTCCAAATTTCCTCCAAACTGCCCGATTAAAGGGATAGTTTGGATTCTCACACACGTATGGAAGCGTTATTGATCCATCCACTCCTCCTGATAAACACTGTGTGTGTAGTTGTGCATCCTTCGATCATTTTTTTTTTAGCTTTGGCTGGTGGAATGGGTTAAACGTGGATCAATTCAACTTGTAAGATGCAGAAATTACAAGCGTGTGTGTAAAAATCCAAACTGTCCCTTCAAATCCTGGGGGTTGATCCACGGATTCATGGAGTTCTCAAATGATTCCTCAAAACTCTTTGGATATTTTTATAGATTTCTTCAAACCAGAACGCCAATATCAATGAAATCAGGTAAATAATGGATATATTAGATAACACCTCCACCCAGATACATAATAAATGAAGAAACTCCTTCCCCTCATCAGTATAGTTGTTTGTTCTGCTCTCTTTGGGTGGCATGGGTGCACAGTGGTTAGCACTGTTGCTTCATAGGTCTCAGGGTTTGACTCCCTGGTCCATCCTGGTGAGGATGAGGGGGGTACGGCAGACAAAAAGTCTGAGGGATGAATAAAACACACACATACGTGTTTGGCGTGTTTGGCCTTAATTCATTCACAGACGTGGCAACGCATTTAAACTGAGGTCTCCGACTTTGGCTCGTATTCATCCAAAAACACACACAAAAAAAAAAACACAGAGAACAGAACAGGTGCAGAACCACTAAAAACAAGGCACAATGTTAGAATTCAGCAACATAACAATGACTCTGCTGGGCGCGGACGATACCAAATTTGCCAGTTTGGAGAAGCAAAATAAAAGTCAAACTGTCTGTGTTTTATGTCCAAATTTAGTTCAGCAGCTTGTTACTGTTTTGATGGCCATTATAAAAAAAGGTCACAGCTGCCAGTGAAACTCAGAGTTAACAAAGTCTGAAAACATTGAAGAGGATCCTCCATGAAAGCTCCTACTGGCATCCTGTTTATTGCATAGCCAGTAGTTTCCAGTGTTTAAATATGAAGGTTTCTTATCGAACAACCAATGCAGAGGTAACGCAAGGCATCAGTGATGAACAGTTATGTTAGCTTATGTGAGCAGACCACAGTCTAATGGATTCCAGTGTACTTCGGGGCACAAACAGAAGCCCCTCCCCCTCCACTACAAACCTTACTGAGCAGAACAGATCATAGCTCATCATCAATACACTAACATTCATCTTTAAGCATGACTTTAGGGATCATCATTTTTGTGTACGTTTTGAATATTAATGTGATAATATATACATATATTTATTTTTTTAACTATTGGGGGTTTTTTTTGTACAATGGAGCATTTTTGCCAATATTTTCCATTCACTCACCGGGTACAGGAAGACTTTGAATGAGCCTGTGCTGCAGTATTTCTTCAACAGTGCTAATTTAAGCACGCCGCACTAACGGCTGAGCGCATTAGGCAGATTGACAAATAGATCCGTGTTTTAATCTTGTAAATTAATTTTGTTTGGGTATCTTTTCTTCCTTTTTTTTTTGGCAGGATTCCCTCAGCTACTTCACGTTATGAGGCACGACGACAAACTGTAATGGGAAGGCACCCGGAAGTTACAATAAGGTAATGAAACGTGAAAAATACTTTCTGAGGCAACTGTGAACGTTTTATGTATCTAACTTAGGTTTTTAACTTTATGTAGAGTGACGTGCGGAGGCTTCTCCACCTATTCCGTGGATCGCGTCCTGTGGTTCCATTGGAGTCCGGTCTACAGATTACGCCTGGACCTGGTAAGTGAACACCAAAAATGGCCACAAATGCTCCACAAACTTAAAAAAAAACTGTCAATTTTTAGTTAGCTGGACCTAATTGGAAAGAAAAGGGAGACAAATCTGTGAAAATGTTCTTGTTTGGATCCTAAAAATAGTCTGCGCTGCATAGTGAGAATTTGTATTTCCATTTTCTCTTCTCTTTTTCTCTTCTCTTTTTCTCTCATTACTGGAAGGAATTGGTGAACTGTCCTCTCCCATGAGAGACGGTCATTTCAATACAATCAGATTTACCGTCACGCTTCACGCCTAAACCAAAACCTCCAGTTACAGTGTTTTTTGATTCAGTACTTTGGTTTCAATCTTTGTAATTTGTCTGCTCCTCGATTGCACACCTGGCCATTCGAGGCCAGGGGTCGAGGTTTCTTTCTTTTTTAGTCTCCTAGCTTATTCTGGTTTTCATTACAGGATTTTATCTCGTCTTATTTGGAAGCTTGGGTTGGGTTTGTGTTTCAAAGCTTTGGCCTGTGAAGCCTGGCGGGAGCTGTAATTTCACAAGCAGATCAAGGATTCGAGGACGGCGTATGAATATCCAGTGTCATTTGAGTAACAAGAAAAAAGATTGCCGAGGCCCTGAAGGACCCAGGACCCCAGAGGCTCTCAAAGTGCTCCTATATCCACTGTACCCTTCAACGTGCTCAATAAGAAAGTGCTTGACTTGTCTATAGTGCTTACGAATTCAGTATAATGATGCACGTTTAGTCCTCGCTCGAGTCCTCCGAGTTGTCCATGACCATATCTTTCCACGAAGCCTTGGTTCCCGGCTCCCAGCTCCGGGCCTGACTGATCACAGCTGCAGGTAAGGGCACCACGCAGGCTGCCATGCCGGAGACGCCGTCTTCAAACTGGATGCCTCTTTCCCAGTCGTCCGTCTCGGTGTTGTACATGTGGACATAGCTCATCCTGTTTCCTTTGTCGTGAGAGCGTCCGCCCAGCACGTAAATGCGGCTGCCCAGCACAGCCATGCCGGGCTCTCCGTGTCCGGCGGGGAGCGGGGTCATCAAGCTCCACGAGTTAACTGCTGGGTTGAAGCACGCCACCTGAAAAAAAAGGGAGATGCATCACTCTCCAGTTTACAAAAGCACAAACAGCCGTGAATCTGAGAGAAGGACAAACGACCACAAGGGCCTTCATCGGAGTGTAGGACGAGAGTGAAGAACAAGAACAAACGTCACTATTACTCTTCTAATTTCTAATCTTTTACCTTCAGGACATCACATCGATATCCACGCTCGTCATTACTTCCACCTACGACATAAATGCGTCCGTTCACGGAAGCCATTCCGTGCCAAGCCCTCCCCACCGGTCCCTCTGCGCACGCTGTCCACTGGTTGGCCACAGGATCAAAGCAGTGGGTCTCTTTAAGGTATGTTGATCCTCGACGCCCACAGGTTATGTAAATCTTCCCATCCACCACTGCTCCAGCATGGGCAAACACCTAGAAGGAAGGTTCAACATAAGGGAGTCTCCTATCAACAATATTCCAGTGGGTATCTGGCACCCCCTTGTGGCTGTAAGAAATATTGCAAACAACTTTTTCTGTGAGCCGACAAGGCATCCCATATTTCATACCTCTTTATTAAGTGGAGCAACAAACTCCCAGGTGTTGGTGTGAGGGTCATAGCGCTCCACTGACTTCAGTTCATTGCTGTAGTCCCGCCCTCCGATGGCATAAATATGTCCGTCCACTACGCACACACAGTGGTCGGCGTGCTGATGCTGCAGAGGCTGGATGCAGCACCAGCTGTTGTGGCGAGGGTCATATCTGAAGGGAGCAGACACGTCTCAAAGCAATCCAGAAGAAAAACGACTGCCCTGTGTTTATCACAGGGCGCAGCTCACAACCCTGAGCGCGTTATCTGAACCAAACGGACACTCTGAACGACAACGCTTTGAATTTAGACGACATCCGGCTCAAAGAGTACCAAGGTACGGAAGAGGTGACGTGACTTCCTGCTTTAATTAAAATCATGCAGAGGTTCCCAAACAAGCTGCTCCAGCTCAAAATATGTACAAATAAGAAGATTGATCATGGGCTTGGTTTTCTTCCATAACATCATAATCTCATGGCCACGTCACCTCTTCTCTTCTGTACAGAAATCAGCATTTTAGCAGATTATTATACTTTGATGGCCTCTCACCTCCAGCAGCGGGTCTCCGCACGAAACATACTGATGTTCTTGTCACCCCCTACAAGATAGACAAAGTTGTTGAGCACAGCGATGCCTTGGTTGGACATTCGGGGGGCGTGAGTCGCAGTGAGAGTCTTCCACTCCTCCCAGCTCGGGTGGAACACCTGAAACAAGTGCTCGCTGTCCGTGATGGTACCGCAGGTAAACATCCCGCCAAATCCCAAGATGCATTGGAAAGTGGTGCGTGGCTGGGTGAGAGGACCCTGCAGGACGGGCTGCCACATCTCTTGCTCGTGGTAGTGCAGGGCAGCTGTGACTGACTCCTTTAGGGGACAGGGCTGCAATCTGCCATTCAGCCGCTGCAACACGTGTTTCTCAATAAGGCAGAAACGCACAGCTTCAAGCATCTTCAGATCAACCTTCAGGATAGAAAAGAATCACGTGAGGTGATCAAGAACAAAAATTGTATCTGCATCTGAATGAAGTACAAAGTGGTTCAGGTCACAAAGAGTCAGACTGACCTGCAAGCACACCTGGTCCGTTTCCACCTGTTCGGGGCTGTAGTGGTAATGAAGCGCGGCCTCGTACACCTCGTTCTCGCTGTTCACGTCCAACTCGTCGCTGCACAGTGCTCTGAGGACCGTATTTTCGGGAAGCTGCCTGTACGCCTCGGTTCGAGACAAAGTCTGGATGTTCCTGAGAATGTAGGTGTGGACCTTGGCCTCCAGCTGCTGCAGTCCAAACATGTCAACCAATTTGTACACTTCTAAAATGTTGCTCTCGTCCAGCCTGGAGAAGAGGAAGTCACCGCAGAAGTCGATGACGTTCTCGAGCTGTAACGCACGAAGAGGCAACGTTTGGGCTGCGTTGAAAAACATCATCCAGTAAAGTACACACAGGCTATGCAGATGTTGGTACATTTTCTACTTTTCCAAATTCTCATACAGAGGTTATTTTATAATTAAATTGTTTAGATTGTTCAGATTGCCTACCTGTACTAAGGTGGCAGCAACCAAAACTTCCTGCACATTGTCCACGTCAAGCTCAATCTCTGAAGTGTAGATATAATCCAGTAGTTTTGTCATGGCCATGTAGGTCACTCCGAGCACTGGGATCTCCATTTGCTGTGTCTCTCGAAGCCCTCCAGCAAACATCCCCCTATTAGAGAAGGGAGACAGGGCACGTCTACCCCCATCATTCCACCATGTTTCCTGTCACTCTTTAAGAATAGCAAAGTGTCCGGAAAAAAAACCCCAAATTATTTTGGAAAACAGCTCCAACAGCCAACTTTTTCTAAAAGAAAACTAATAGTTAAATGATCGGCAGTCTTTGAGGTTTGAAAAACACGGATTTTATATCAGGATTTCCTTTTTGTGCCACTCTCCTTCATTACAGCAGTGCAGCAGAGATGTTGAACTTTTAACTCTATTCATCCGTTGTCTGTTGTCTGTTGTCTGTTGTTCTTCAGAAAAACACCCACATTCCCAGATGAATGACTCCTCTATGAAACATTGATTGCTTGAACAGAACACTGGCACAAAAGTCACTTGCGACGGTGTGAAACATTCAGATATGTGAAAGATGGTTCAAGTTAGAAGTGCGTTTTTATAAAAACGTGACAACGGCACTTCTGCACATCCTGAATAAGGAAGAATCACCGCAGAACCACTGCATACTTTTCTCTCGCATGACATAACACTCATTTAATTCAGTCATGTGATGTCTCAACTCACTCACTGTACAATAAGCCTGAAGACTGTGCATTTAATATTAGTTATGCATATGTTGCGTGTATCTGTAATGCATGAGCCACCCGTATGGTCACGCGTATAATATCCATTTACTGTACACTGGCGGTACACTCAGTCCATGCACATTTTATTGAGCAAAAGCTATGCCTACAGCCTCCACTTCTTATGATTATTAACCCCTTAAACACTGGTAAATTGATTTGTAGTTGTACTGTACGTGTGTTGTTTATCATTTTATACAGATTCCCTGTTGAGTGTCAACTAAATACTTAGACTAAGTGAAAATGAAAAGTGAAACTGTTACCTGAAGTAATCACAGGAGGCGGCCAGTAGGATCCGATGGGCTCGGATAGGCCGACCCTCCACCAGCAGCACCACATCAAACAGAATGCCCCCCTCCCTGAGAGCCTGCAGGCCGTCCACCAGGCTGCGTATATGGGTGGAACTACTGTAGGTTTGACGATCAGGGCTGCCCGGCGAGCCTGGGCGTCCTCCCCCCGGTGTCAGCTCCCCATCGTTAGCCATGGCTGGATGCTGCTGTCTCGGCTTTATTCCTTGTGTTTGGCTAATGTTGACATCATTCTAAGTGTCCCTCACACCATCGTTGTTATGCACAGCTTCTACAGGAAAACACAAACAGGAAATAGATAAGCGAAACTTAAAACGTCTTAGTTTGAAACGTCATATAGCACATTTACACATGGCAAATTAACTAAACTACAGTGCAACCATTACGATTCGAATCTACACACTTAGATCCTTACATACGCCCAAAAAGAGAACGGTTCCCACTAGCTGCTAATGCGAAGCTAATATGTAAATAGTTGAAATACCGGCTAGTTAGCCTGCTAGCTGCTGCTTCGAAACGCAACATACAAACACATACATAGCGAAAGAGAAAGCGATGAAACAAACCGTAAAAATGCAAAATTATGAGGCTCCGTCAAAAATGAACAATTTTGGCAATGATTGGAAAAAATACGAAAATTGGCCGTGGAATGACAGGCCCTGTCATCTGCTATGACATTTAAAAACAAGCCTTGTTTACTTTTTGTTACAGTCTAAAGGCTCAAATCCCATTGGTCGGTACTTCCATTACGTCCCGCCTACTTCTCCAGCAAGGTCCAATTAGAAATGTCTGTAATTCAGTGTCGTACTGTAAAGCTTTATGTAGTAACTGTGATATATACATATCATATTATCGTATACATGTGCAAGTTGCCTCGTATATTAACAAAGTAGGTCTCGGGACATAGCCGATGTGCTCTATTCAAAATACAAAATATCTACACCAATATGTCGACGGTGTGGCTCTATGCATCTACCACAAGAGGGCGATGTTTACCGCTGTGCAACATTCCTGTTGCAGCGTGATCACATTTGATTGATGTGCAATTTTCCTGAAAAAATGGTATTAATTTCATCTAATTAATACACGTCCACAACATTTTCTTCACAAGGATTTTAATACAAAAACTAAATTAAGCATTACAACGAGTTCAGTTGTTTTAAAAATAATAAAATAACATAATTTGTTTTTTAATGATAAACTCATAATGTTGATATGAAAGTATCTGCAGAGTTAATGATATGATAATAATGATATACAGATTACTATACAGTTAGAAATCTTACCCAGTTTTGACTTGGAGCATAAATATTGATAACATAATGAACTCAACCTGGGGGCTTGGTGCCCTATTGACCTTTTCCAGGGCTGAGTGTGATTCATCATCATGATGTAACACTGCCCGGAGCCTAAAGGTTTTAGTCTGGACGAAGGTGTGTGTGTAGGTGTTGTAACTGGCTGGTATGAAAATTGCGCCAAGCTTAAACCTGGCAGCATAGTACTTTATCTGTGTGTGCGTGTGTGCGTGTCATACTAGCAAACTCAAAACACCAAGTGGAACTACAAGCGCATGTAATTAAATTTTAGTCAAACTGAAAAACGTGCACGGCCGGACGCTAATATGGCGGTAAGAGGGGATTATTAGGCTGTTAATGGGGGGGTTGATGGTGTTCGCTGGGGTGGAGAGGAGGCGGGGTCCACAACTAATTAATGAAATACCACATCTTGATACTGCAATAAAGATTTTAATGATGGCTTCCATCTGCCAAAATCGAAAATGATTTTTCTCCCAAGGGGCTTGATGTTTTCATTCATTCCCTCCAATATTCCAAGCTCTGATTAGATTGGTTTTCTACACTTTGATAACTGCATGAGCTGCCAGATAGATTTTTCTATGATGGCCTGTCATCAGTCTCTTTTATTCGGGTGACCATTTTGCTTAGTTTTTTTACCATCTCATACATCTTCTGCTGCAATTTCAATTTGCATATATTATTTCCTGACATGAAAATCGAGAGTTTTCCGCCATCAGTGCAGCTGGAACGATCCGTCACTTGATATATTTTCCAGTCTAAAATATATGTACATCAGTGGAGTACACGAGGCGTCTGCTTCCACATTCTCCTCTCTGGCACAGAGTGCGAATCAGAAGTTTTCTCCTCTGTGCCTTACTCTATCGGCCATCTGTGCAAAAAGCGTCTTTTAGAATTATAATGTTATAGGGCTGATTTTTGCCCTACTGTCACCCCGAGGGTTGACAAAGGAGGCACTTTTGCCTGAACAGGGGTGCACTTAGCCTGCTCGGGGGGGGAGGGAAGGGGGGCATCTGTGACACTAAATCAAAAACGAGGCATAGAAATGCTCCATTATGGCACCGACACATCCTGGTGAAGTAGGTTTCAAACAAGAGGGCACTTGGAGGGAAAAGGTCATTACTGGCCATTTAATAACAGGTTGTGGCGAGTAGCAGACGAGTGTGCATGCTCTGGGCACAATGGACTCTAATAAGGAATGGTTCGGTGCAGCAGGTTGCTGGAAAAAGTGAGTGTAGCACGCACGCTCCACAGCATGACTCCTGTATGCAACATCTGATAAGTAAGGGAACAGACAGAACAGAGGACAATACAGCTGATTAGTTTGGGACAGCAGTGCTCCGCTAGTGCCATTCATTCTGTCCACATCACATCCAAGGTGGTTTCCATGCCAACCACATGCCATTTATGGTGAGTTCACTGGCACCGTTAGGCAGCGAGAGCTTCAGAGTAAGATGAAGAAACCGTACGACGCTTATCAAAAGTAGACAACACGTAAAATATGCGGCGCTTTGAACGAACGGCCTTGCTTATGTAATGTGTTCCTGTATTCAGTAGTAACTTTTACAGTGTCCGTTATATGCCAATCTATTGCAAATCTCTGTTTTTAGAACAATACAGCACAGGATTGTAGAAAGCATGAAATATGACAACAGGAATAGAGTTAACTGTTTGTTGTTTGTTTAGTTTTGGGTTATCGTATCTTTATTTTATGTAAGATAACCAAGATTATATTGGAGCTGTTTTGCGCAATAATTCTCAGTAAGATGAATTAAAAAAAAAATCTCAAATTTTTATCTTGAGCCTAAGAACAGACTTTTTTTTTACGTGTTTCAGTGGGTGATCAGACAGAATGTCTAATCAAAGTGAGCCACACGATTCTTTACATGGTGTCAAATGAACTGGATCATTAGAATGGACGCATACTGAGTAAAAAGAATATTTCTTGCATAATTAAGGGTGGGAACTGCACATTTCATCCGGAGCAAAACTTAGAAATAAAAGACAGGGCAAGTTTTTCCACTAACATTGAAAGAAAAATGGAACACAGACCCATAGAGAATGTCCCAACATCGGTATACCTCCGGTATAAAAGTGTCTCTGGAGACTGCAAGAAAGCGTTGAATCAATAAATCAACCTCATTCACCACCCACCCGCCTGCCCTTGACTTTTATCTGTGTGTTCGTCGGTCTCAGCTGTCTCCGTGCTATTTTATATCCCTTTTGTTTCGTTGTTGTATTACCTCGTGATGACGTTTTTGTCGAAATCAAATGTCTGTGAAAAGCACCGCGAGGCGCCGTGCGAATACTATAGATTGAATGAGCCATTTTAATTATATCGCGGCCTGCATGAGTTTGCGCGCGTGTGTGTGTGTGTGTGTTTGAGAGTGTAAGATTTGCCTTTGATGATCCCAGAGGACTACGAGTTGCATAAAGAGGGTAATGAAGTGTGCCTCTGTAGTGTGATTGATACGTGGGCTTGACGGTGGTGAAGCGATTCGGGTGTGACCCCGACAGGTGCGATGTTCCCGTGGCGCTTTAGTGATTGTGAGGCACGCCATCGATTTTCCTCTGCATCACAATCCTATCGCACGACTTCCAGCACTGCTATTTGATGAATCCTGCCCACGGCCTGAGACGGCAGCCTTTTTGATCTATCTCTCTGCTCAGTGGTAAACCATTTATGCTGCCATATCAGTCAGGACTTGGACAGATCTACAGTCTATTTGTCATGATTATGAATCATTTTTGTGCGGAATACCAATGGCGCACCACAGAGCGATTGTGTGGAAAAATACCCAACATTTTTAGCTTGTATTCAGCGAGGAATTAGGATAGTTAAAATTACACGGGAAGCATTTGACATTCATTGTTGGGGCGTAACGTCAGAATAATGAGGGATGAAGCCCACGGAGCCTCTTTCTGTCTCGGGCACGTCTTTCATCGGGATCAAAGGTTGAGGTTGGAGTCATCTTTGCAAAAGGCTGGGACATTTCCACGTCTCGCCGGGGAGTTAGAACAAACAAACGGATGTCGGGAAGCGGCTCGACCCTCCCGGCTGAAAGTGCTGCTCGGAAGGATGTGGAAGAATTTGTAGAATGTGTTAAATTGTGAAATAGAGAGATATCAGTCGGGGTGTGGCTACGCCCAGGCCGAGCGGTCCTCCGGTTGTCACAGCTCCAAAGCTACTGACAGAAATGAGCTGTTGTTGTTACAGCACCACCATCAGCTGGATTGATGTACTTTTTTTAAATTTGCCGGAGTATGGAGTTTGGCTCCAAATCACTCGTTTGTTCTGCTGCTCTCTCATTTATTGGCAGTTGGCAAACCAGTTGCTTGGTGCGTTACTAGATTGTCACTGGATTAGATTGTTTATCGTTCAGATCTTCTTATCCGGATGCACCGGCTCACCTCTGCCAACCTCTGGATGTACCACGGTCCTGTTGTACCTGTTCTCGGTGTTCCGTTCGTCACTCCACAGTGAGGTCTCTGAACTCCCGGATACTCTTCAGCTGATTTCAGTGTCATTTCAATCCTCTCAGCTCCTCCACATGGCTGGAAGTTTTGAAAGAATGTGACAAAGCCAAGTTTGGCAGCCGATCTCATCCAAATGGCGAGGGACGTTAAAACAAAGATAGAGCTCTTGGAGGCGATACATCAAACTGAAAGGGATCCAGGGAGGATATGATTTGGATTTAATAATTTAAGGTTGAAAAGATATAAGAAAAATGAAAAGTGGCAATTACAGCTCCGACCAGGATCCAATTTGAATGTATTCCCTGGATCAGAGCCAACCTGTTGACCGGGTTTCATTGAACTCTGTCGACTGATCTTTGGGAAAGCGGAAACGTCACCTCTCGCTTTGGTTGAAGTGTCTTCCTGCTCATCAAGTGAGAGTGACTCGGTTTTCTGTGGAGAACGACGGAGTGGATGGGTCCTCCTCTCCACTTTGAATACATTTTCAAGTGGAAAACGTTATTCAAGACGTTTCACCGGCGACTCGCTGCACTCGGAGAGCGCCAGGCATACAAACGTAATGACACACGAGAGCCTACGGAAAGATCCTCACGTCTGGGTGAGCTTTGCTGTCTGCGCCGCTTCAAGAAGACTCAAATTTACATTCTACTGCTTCATATGCACGTTTTAGCAATTCTTTTGGAAAAGCCTCCATGTAACCGTGGTAACTGCCATCCTCTTCAACACCTGCAAGTAGGCCAAGTAGAATGAGATTAATGGTGAATAAAATCCACATCGGGCCGCCAAGAAGGCGGGTGGGCAGCTGTTCATATCTGCCATGTATCGGTGGGTCTTACCGAACAGAGCTTCAGGGGATCAATAGCGACACGCGCCGCCTCCTCTATCACGTTAAGCTATTTTAGGGTGCCGCAGCCACCACCCCATCCCATTCACTGTCACAATGTCGGTGCAAATTCTGACTCATGTGACGCCGAGGCACACAGACGTGATCCCGGCCGAGCGGTGCGTTCGCAGTACGTGGCTCAAGGGAGCAGGAGGAACATGGAGAACATCTGTATGAATTAAACAAAGGCCAGGAGGTTTAACGCACGCAAGATGGATTCTACTATTCCCCTAACGCGATTGTGTTTTAATGACGCCCGCTCTGAGGTCCGCTTCGGTTTGTTCCTTCCTTTCTCTGTGTTTTTGTTCTTTTTCCTTCAAAATGAGCGAACCCCATCATACAGAATATCATAAGTGAGGTCCAGCATCACCTTTTTAGCTTTGTGTTCATCATAACCTCGTTATAACTGTAAATCTCCATTTTGGTTGTGAATTGAAAATGTATTAACAATTGGTATTAAAATCCTAAATGTTGTATAAGTATCAATTATGTGACCACGAGAAAATCGAACTGAAAACGATTTAGTGAGTTAAAACCAAAGACGTGCGTTCTTTGGTTTACTGTATTTGTCCACTTTTCCATAAAAACAAACTGAAACCACAAATAGTTCCACATTCATAAACATTACATTTTTCATTTGATTAGTTGAGCTGAATTTTTAGTTGCAAGGGAAATGGAAAAATATACCCAAAATATCAGAATGCATTCTGGGGAATTCTTTCGAGGGAACTCAATGATGTCATATGTTTCAAAAGTACAGAGTGCTGCATTTTAGGATCCTCGACATCGTAACTCCACAACACAATAAGAGATTATTTTGTATTTTCTATACTAATCGTGGGTACAGTGACAGCGGGTGGGTTCGGCTGTATGTTGAAGACACTGTGGGGCTGCAGACGAGGTGGTAATTGGACGCAGCTGTCAGTATTTGTCAAGTCTGCGGCCCATTTAACAACCAGGCAGGAACCCACGCGATTTCTCAGAGAGACAGGAAGACGCATGCTGCCTGCCCGTTTCGATTTAAAAACTCTAAAGGTGCTCCAGTGTCACCCACGTAGAACCGATGAGCACAGATTCTAAATACAAGACGTCTTTGCTCTGTGGGGACGTGCGGGTCGAGTCGCCGAGTCTCCAACCTTCTCACCGCCTGGGAAATTTATGCTAACCTTGAACTGTTTCTTATGCAGGTGCTCCTTTTATAGCAGCGAGGAAAAAAAATTGAACGTGAAATAGTAGAAAGTACAAAGATTAGGACAAAAATGCAGCTTTTTTTGCGGAGGAGGATGGAGGATGTTGGCGGCTTCGTAACAGAGAATCCACGTGTAGGGATAGATGTGTAGTTTGATCGATCTGGACCGAACAGATTCCATTCTTTTTTTTGTGACAACGTAAGCAAAGCGACGACGACGTCATCGGTCCCGAAAGAATTCATTTCTCGGTCTGACATTTCTCCGATCCGCCTCTTAAAATTTGATGCTATGAATTGCATTTTTATGTCACAACTCCCCTGAGTTTGCTGCTCTCACCTGAAGTCACGTTTAAGCAGAGGAACACGAAGGTGAGGCTCTGCGTCAGATGTGATCTACGTGGCCGAGGGGTTGTTTGTCATCAGCGGGTACCCGAGGCACTGTGGCATTTGTTCTTGGCCGGGGTTATTTAAGACCTCGGGGGATTTATGGGAGCGCGTTGCAGCGATGGTGTCAAGGATCACTTCGGCCCGGCTCACCGAGGCTCGGAGAGACTGCAGGGCAGATCCGGCGGCTCCTCCAAACCGAACGCGGGCGTATGGATTCGGGGTTGGAGGGGGAAAAAATTGAGCCGTGTTGATCGATACGTAGACTTGAAAAGTTGCAGATATGGATTAGAGTCCAGCCAAAGGCAGCTTTCGATTGAGTGTTTTGCTCTTCAAAGTATTAACACAGAGGAAGGACCAGAGAGACTGAATGTGATTTTCAATTCTCAGATCTTTTAATGGGGCATGGACTAAAGACGAAGCCTCCCTTTCTTTCTTTCTTTCTTTCTTTCTTTCTGCCTGCTGCTACCATGAGAGGATATCAAGCGCTGCTAAAACGAGAACTATTCTCAAGACAAACAAACAACAGCCAAACAGGCCGCGTTCCCTCCAGAATCAGTGTTAAATTTGGAGATTTGCGGCTACAGCAGGGGAACAATTTGTCGTTAATGGGGCAGAGTGCTTTATTGATTTACACTGGCAGTGACACGTACAACTATTAACGATATTCCCACAAGAAGCGCTGGTGCAGCCGCAGCCTTATGTAAGAGGAGTCTCTTCCTAAAGCCAAATATGGACGGAGAGCTGTGTAGATGGACACAGGTTAGAGAACCAAACATTTGATAGCATGAACCAAATACAAGAAACCATCAAAGACTCGTGTGACAGAGCGAGGAAAATGTTTGGAACACTTTATCTGTTGGTGTTCTTCTCTGTCACTCCAGATAGAGGAGAATTCATCTGCTTTCTGTGTGTTTAGGTACATCAAGGCCTCTTTTGGCAGATGTGATGCGTTCAGGGACGTCAGAGGAGCTTTTCTGACCGCGGCGTGACGTGCGGCCGAAACCATCACATTAAACATCGCCAAAGTGTCAAAAAGTGTCAAAAAACAAACTCAATTTCATGTCACCTTGATGCTCAGCGGTTTGGACATT
>OMNV01013792.1:0-12309 GCA_900303265.1 Brotula barbata
TGGGAGAAATATTTGAACTGGTGTATGTACCCTGTACAATATATATATATATATATATATATATATATGAATATATATACTGTTTATAATTTTGGCAAATTCAGTGGCGTTTGATGTGTCTGTCACTCATTCTCTATTGATGTCTTTCCCCCGTATCTCCATTTATGCTTTTCTCCATGCAGTCAGTTGGTGTTTGTGGTTGGATTCACAGTTTTCCTAGCTAACTGTGTAGACTATGACATCCTCTTTGCCAACAAATTTGTCAACCACACTGATTCATCTAAAGTCACCTTGCCTGACGCCTTCCTCCCAGTCAATGTCTGCACCACTCGGTAGGTGTGAGACTCATATTTATTCGATATAATAACTGATACATCTTTAGAAATACACTTCAACATTTAAGGGTTGGAGATTTCTACACAATTATGTGATCATTACATAAAGGAGTAAACTGGCAATTCAATATCCGAGAATCCTTTAAAGGTCCCCGTGCAATTCTTAGCACATTAGCACACTTGGTGGAGATGCTATGTGACCACTTGATGTCTCACACACTTTTCTATTTTTGCACAATCTGAAATAACATCTTTGCATGAAAGCTAATCGCTAAATATTTTCTCCCCCAGAATCAGAGACAATGTATTTGTGATCTTTGTACTGATAATCTCTGGGGTGTTTTGGCTCCATCGTCTGGTCAAATTCATCTACAATGTCTGCTGTTACTGGGAGATCCGATCCTTTTACATCAATGCCCTCAAGATGACCATGGTAAGACGGACAAATTATGTTGGGCTATAACTCATTATAGCGATATTAGTCACATGAAGATTTCTTCTGCTTGTGTTAAAAACGATCACTGAGATTATTGTAACCATTAAAACCATAATACACAGGTTTTATTCATTTGAACTTTGCTTTTTGTTTTCAGTCAGAGCTCCCTTATGCAACATGGCAGGAGGTTCAAGCTAGGATAGTAGAGATTCAGAAGGAGCATCAGATCTGTATCCATAAGAAAGAACTTTCGGAGCTTGACATTTATCACCGCATCCTCCGCTTTAAAAACTATATGGTATGTAACTTTGAATATGTATAAAAGTATTATCAACAAAGTGTCCTCAAACCTAAACACTCTTCCTGCATTTCTTTAGGTTGCCATGGTGAATAAGTCTCTGCTTCCTGTGAAATTTCGACTCCCATTACTTGGAGAGAGTGTGTTCTACACTCGTGGTCTCAAGTATAACTTTGACCTCATCTTCTTTTGGGGGCCAGGTGTGTGTGTGCGTGTGTTTGATCACTGTGATTCTTTTGTCGAATGTTGAGTCTGATTTCGTTTGTTGGCAGTTCTGGTAAATAGTGCATCAGTTTGCATACACCCTGTGATATTTGCCTATTCCTGTGTGTGCTTAAGTCTATCTCCGTGTGTGTTTAAGTCAAGATGTATAAAAGATCACGTAAATATGTCCTCTTTTAACTTCCCCTGTTTTTTCCAATGTTGCTTCACAGGCTCTTTGTTTGAGAATGAGTGGAGCCTGAAGTCAGAGTATAAGAGAGGAGGGAACAGACTGGAACTGGCTGACAGGCTAGCATCTCGTATCCTGTGGATTGGTATTGCCAACCTGCTGCTGTGTCCAGTCATTCTGGTGTGGCAGATTCTTTATGCCTTCTTCAGTTATACTGAGGTAATAAGAATAAATGTCAAGTCATATTTCCTATTCACAGGATACTTTATATATTTAGAGGGACAATTGTTTGTGTGTCTGTTTAGGTGATTAAGCGAGAGCCAGGTTCTCTGGGAGCGAGATGCTGGTCTCTCTATGGTCGATGTTACCTGCGTCACTTCAATGAGTTGGACCATGAGCTCATGTCACGCCTCAGCAAAGGCTACAAGGTCAGCAGCACCAACAGTGCAGGTCTTATGTCAGTAGTCCTCTTGGATACTGACTCTGTAGCAGTGATTTTCTGTTGCTTAGTGAAGATTATTGAATCCTTTGGTCCTGTGAATGGCAATTGTGAGGTAGGATAAGTGGCCGAAACAACTGGATTACACTGGACTTGTTTACTGTCATATTGGTCATTGAGTTGTCTCACGTAGTCAGCTTTAAAGCAATGAAGTAAAATGTTATCACAACTGTTATCTGAATTAACTGAAATCAGTAGAATTTGTGAAACTGATGGAAATCTATGAAAACACAGAATAAATAAAAAAAGTCAATACACGTTAAGGCAAATTCTTATGCTGGTCCTTCACTTTCACTTCCATCAATGTTTTTGTTTTATTTTTTTGTATCTGTTCCTCTGTAAGGCTGCATCCAAGTATATGAACTGCTTCCTTTCACCTCTGCTGACTGTGGTTGCAAAAAACGTAGCATTTTTTGCTGGATCTCTTTTGGCCGTCCTCATTGCCCTTACTATCTATGATGAGGATGTTCTCGCAGTGGAACATGTCCTCTCATCAATCACACTGCTTGGAGTTTGTGTCACAATCTGCAGGTAGGAATAATCAATCTTGTACTGTTTGAAGCTATTTCTCTCTTATCAAGAAGTATAATAGCAACAAACTACACACTCAGGCAATGGTCCAAATTAAAGTCTGTTTCAACACTTACATGAGCATTTAAGCTTAATCTGACAATACAGCATCTCCTACCTCACCCGTTTCCTTATCCCGTTACAGTTAAGGTTGCTCATCTGAAACGTTGTTGCTACCTCTCTCTCTGTCTCTCTCTTCAGGTCTTTTATTCCTGATAAGCACTTGGTGGTTTGTCCTGAGCAGCTGTTGCGTGTTATCCTGGCTCATATCCACTACATGCCCGACTGCTGGCAGGGCAATGCACATAGATATGAGACCCGAGACCAGTTTTCCCAGCTCTTCCAGTACAAGGCAGTGAGTGAATTGAGATAAAAAAATATTGGCATGTTCAGCGGTGATGATGATATATCATCTCAGTTTGATGTTTGGAAAACACTGACTGGGAACCCAGATTTACACGAAGAATGACTTGCATTCACACCCCAGAGCTGACAGATTTCTTTGCTCACACACCCAATTGGGATTTCACTGCAACGAGAGGCACCTTAATGTCACTTATCGAAAGAAAAAGGAATCACTTAAATACGCCAGTTTTACCATCTGGTGGTTAAATTGAATGTCATTTATGAAACACGTAAGCATTCTTCTCTTATCCCCTTTTCTACTGCCACCTTTCCACTGAGTTAAAATGGGTTTGTTATGATGGAACCACCTGACTACACCCCCTCTGCTTGCTTGTAGGTGTTCATTTTGGAGGAACTGCTGAGTCCAGTAGTGACTCCCATCATTCTCATCTTCTGCCTGAGGAGGAAGTCTCTGGAGATTATTGATTTCTTCAGGAACTTCACAGTAGAGGTGGTTGGGGTGGGAGACACCTGTTCATTTGCCCAGATGGACATCCGGCAGCATGGACACCCTGCGGTGAGGGGAAAAATAATTAGTGAAAAGGTTATCGTACAGAGTAAATCAGTGCAGCTTCTCACTTAGCATTAAAACAAAAGCTGACTTCTCTCCATAGTGATGCTGTTACTGACAAAAAGTACAAAACAGACATTGACCCACTTTATCTCTTGGGTTGCAGCATTGCAGCTCAGTAACAGTGTGTGTGTATGTGTGCTTTGACTTTTCTCCTCCCTCTGTAGTGGATGTCAGCTGGGAAGACGGAGGCGTCCATCTACCAACAGGCAGAGGATGGAAAAACCGAGTTATCTCTGATGCACTTTGCCATCACCAACCCTCAATGGCAGCCTCCCCAAGAGACGACACACTTCATCAGCCAACTGAAAGAGCGAGTTCACAGAGAGGCCACAGGGGCTCTTGTAGACACACATCCTCTCTCACTGTCAGAGTCTGAGGTAGAGACAAAAGCAGTCGACTCTACTTTACACATCCTCATACCAACTCTCACTTGTATGTACTATTAGATTTCTTTCTCGTCTCCCTCGCTTTTAGCCAAGGAGCCTCGTTGCAAACCTCCTGACAGGTCCATCCACGCTGGGTTCGGTTCATTTTGGCCGTGACAGTTCTTTGGTGAATGCAGCCATTGGGATGAACGACGGGGCATCTGCCTTGCGTTCCCTTTCCCCAGTCAGCAGTAGTCTTAACCTAAGAGGCAGCCTGAGTGCAGCACACAGGACTGTTGGCCACACGTCAGTCATGAACAGGCAAATGGCAGGCTCTGGGTAGGAAGCACTTTTAACTCGCGGTCATCTGCCAGTCTCTTCTCTTGTTGTCTTTTCATGGTCACCTCTTTGTAAATCTGCATTCCTTCCACATTCCTGTATTCCCTTTATGCAGAACTGATGCCAGGACTGTTAGCTCTGGAAGCAGTGCATGGGAGGGCCAGCTCACCAGTATGGTACTGTCAGAGTACGCCTCCACTGAGATGAGCATCCATGCACTTTACATGCATGAGGTAAATGTGTATGTGAGACAAAGATAGTATAGATCATCTTGAAGTGCTTTCAATTTCCATGAACTAACCTCTTCATTTGAATGTCCCTCAGACATCCTCAGGCATGCTTATTCATGATTTGTTTGTTTTTTTTTACCCGCAGCTCCATAAGCAGCAGTCCCGTGGCGAGCTTTCCCGTCACACGTGGCACCGACAGGAGAGTGACGAAAGCAGCGACAGCGTCCCTGATGAGGTTCGGAGTGACCCCAGCCATCAAAGCAGAAACTTTCCACGCTCCCACACTTTTCCCACCTCAGTTCCCAGTCCAAGTGCTTTTCCCACCTCTGCCTCGGTAAACAGCACTACCACCTTGGGCCAGAAGGGTGCCTCACTCCAGAGCGGCAGCCAGCGCCGCCATAGTGGAAGCACCACAGGTACTGAAGAGTGTGAATTGTGATGACACTAAACAGCAAGGGGCTTACTTTCAGTTTCTGTTTTTCTCTAAATTATGAGCTGTGCCACATATTTCTTTTTTCACTTTTCTTCCAGACTCTTTAGTTGCAGGAGGAAAGGTGGTGAGGTCAGCCCGTGTTCCCATGGGAGGATGGGCAGAGGAAGGTCAGACAGCACCACGACAGCACGAGACTCTACGAGAGGAGAGTTCTGAAGATGAAATACCTCCCCACACACACAAGGTGAATGCAGTTTGAGTATGCTCAGAGTTGGTGGTATTCTTTTGTAAAGCGTGTGTATACTTCAAATAAAGTTCTAAATTTCTTGATTTTTGTTTCTCGCTTCAGGTAACATAACTGTGTGTGACCATCAGCCTCCCTCCTCTAAACACCCACAATCACACATCCTCATTCAAACTATGCCCTAGGGCTGACGGTTCGCATCTGACACTTGAAGATGTACCAAAGTGGGATCTCATCACGAACAGTCAATGGGTGCCATCACTGGCCATTTGAAGAGACATTGGGCCAATCCCATCTTTGACTTAGAGTGTGATACACGGCTTTCCTAAGCAGGAAAACAGGGTGACTGAAGGAACTACTGGAACACGTCCTTACATCCATTAATACCATCAGAGTACACATTTTCATCATGTTAATACATAGACAATTAAAGTGCATGTGTTGCTGGAATGTTAAACAGCCATTGTGAGCCCTCCACAAAATTGGAGGAATTTCTGACACTTTCATTCACCTAATGAAATATCATAATGAGTTTGTCCTAAATATCACCAACAACATAAGTTACTCTCTGTGCTATTTACAAATCAGATGCCGAGGAAGGTTTCTAGAATATTTTGTCCTTAATAATTGCGTCTTTCACCGGGATGTGTGTAGAAATAGGCTGCTGACGTTCATTGTGTGTGTGTGTGTGTGTGTGTGTGTTATCTGACCCAGAGCAAAGAGACACACCCGACCAGTTTTTTATTTTATTTTATTTTATTGTAAAACATATTAGAGCCTCAAATTGTATAAAACGATCCTGACACTTAGATATTTAGCTCCTTCTAGATAATTTTCTGATTAATAATGCACTTTCAACTCCCAAGTGAATGTTCCTTATCTTTTTCCGTACAATGTTTACACAGACTGAAGCTTGTTTAAAGAAAAAATACAAGTCAACCGGGAGTGTGCAAGAACATTTAAGATTCAAACTCAAGTTTTCATCATTTGCCTTTTAGTCTGTGTGCACAGAAATTGTACAGTAAGCAAACAAGGTTAATTTAACAGCAACAGTATTAATTTGACATGTGCATGACCTTGCACTCATGCCTTTAAGCGATGATTAGATGATTGGAAGCAGACTTAGAGCAATATCCCACATGCCACTGATGCTGTTTAACCTGTCTGCTGGGTTTTCAAACATTTATTTATGAAAGAGGCGTGCCATGAGTTAGCAGTCAGCATTGTGATATAAGTTTGTTTTGTACTGTTGTGTTTGTTGGATGAGGAGAACCACTGTAAGTGCTGGAGTAATTATAGTAAAAGAAGGGTGATTTTCAGTGTTATATCTACGGAAATTAATGGCAGACGTTTTTTTCTGTTTTATTCATCTTGTAAAATACCATTTTGTACAGTTGTAAATTCACCCATTAAAGTCAAAGAAATGGTTGTGTGTCAACTGAAAAATAAAAAAACGTGATGTAACGTTAGATGCACACTCCAGAAACGTGTGATGGGGAAGTGTAACCAGATTCCAAAAAAAAAAAAAAAAAATAGGAAGCGCCTTCAGCAGGCGGTAAAAGTACTTTTCTCGGGACGTGTAATGGATTGTTACATAACGGGTAATGTTGCCTTCACGTGCCCTCTGTGAGATGGGAAAAATGCTGTGATGACATTTTATCATGTCCGACATAAGCAATTAACAAATGAGGAAGCAAAAAAAAATTGACAACCTGTCAAAAGTTAGGCTACGTCCTCTTTTTTCGTAAGCGTTGCGTGTTTTTTGTCTTTTTTAAAATAAAATAGAGAAATTCGACATAAATCTCGTGTTATAGTTCAGCGTCTGGACTGCCCCCTAGGGGACGCATGCCTCAACATCCATGACATATCAGAGGACGAACGGAAGTATATGGGGCGGTGACGGATACATCTTTAGAAGTGGACGTGCTGATTTTCGCACCAAAAGGGAGCATCGATTAGCATTAAGAGAGAAGAAAAGTTAGGTAACAAACAACATACATTATTTACGATGTATACAGAGAAACGGACGTAATGATGAGTATGTATGAGAATATCTACATCAGGACCTTTGCTGTTTCTGGTCAGGACTCTTAATTCTATTTATATTCTGTTTATCTTTGTTACACTGTTGTGGAATGTCTATGTAATTAATTGATTTGGAAAAATCTGGATAAATTGAATGTTTGATTAGAAATCCAGAACATTCTTAAATGCGGTGTTCTTCTGTAAATGTATTCTCTCTGCAACTTTGCTTTAAAAGTCCAGATATTTCAGGGTCGCACACTTTCAGAGGTATAAAACTAATATATTCATTAGAAATTTGTTTTGCAGAATATTTATGAGATAGATAGTATGATTTTTAGATTTCAGTAATTATCTTTAGGCCATTCTGCTAGTTTTCAAATGCCTGCGCCATTAAAGAATATGACACGACTTGAGTGCATGTCTATCAAAAGGAAATATAACTTACGACAGAGAAGATGAATGAATGGCAATTTAATCAATGTTCTGTTACAGTGTGGTTGAAGTAATACAGGTGTGGAGAAATATTAGTTAAACTGCTGTAAAATGAGTAATGAGATGAACCTTAGTGCTCATTCTCTTTTTATCGGCATGTCAAAGACAGTGACAGCAGTAGAAGAAGCTCCACAGCAGAGTTGACATCTGGACGATTCACATCTGTTGACACACAAGAATGACTCTTCAGCTGACAAGGTATGTGATTCATTATAACTAACTTTTTTATGTTATTAAAATGACATTTCACCTGTTTTCATTTGCATTAATGGGCAAGGAGCTCAATAAGTGTCAGCAACAACCAGTCAGGTTTTGTGTTCTTTGATCATTTTCTTTCAATGACAATTGTATTAATTACTTAAAGAGGGCTCAAACAGAAAACGATTAATATATGAGATATTATAGCTCAAACAAATTGTGTTCATATTTTACCAGAATATGTTAAAATCTGCTCACTTTCTCTTAATCGGAAACATTTCCTTCATCACCTCTTGCATTAGATTAGTGTTGCTGCTGGAAAGGAAACATGTTTTCATTGTAGCTGGTACAACAATATTTTATGATTTTTATGCCGAGGAACTGGATGCATGACAATCAGATTGAATGTCGTGTTTAATATCAGACACGCTAAGTGGCCAAAAATGTTTTCCTGTGTCCACAGTGGTCGAGGGGAGGAAAACTGCACAAACATCTTTCCAGAATATGCCAACTGTAACATCACAGACTCAGACACTTGGCTCAGGGTACTTACTGGGTATGTCTCTGTCATCAGTGTGCTGGGAATTGTGGGTAATGTGTTCGTCCTGCTGGTTTTCTGCCTCCACAAGAAGGCCTGCACCGTGTCTCAGGTCTACTTGAGTAACCTGGCTGCTGCTGACCTTGTCCTGGTGTCCTGTTTACCCTTCTGGGCTGCTGCTGTAGCCAATGGATTCGACTGGATCTTTGGGCTGACTGTGTGCCGACTGGTCAACGTGGGAGTCAAGATGAATACTTACACCAGCGTTTACTTCCTGGTTCTTGTTAGCAGAGATCGTTATGTGGCGCTGGTGCACACAATGTCCCAAGGCAGGTTTCGTAGCCCAAAATATGCCAAACTGGCCTGTATGCTGGTGTGGGGCTTTGGCCTGCTCATGAGCATTCCCATAATCATCTTCAGGAGTGTGTGCGGGACTACGCACAATAATAAACAAGTAAAAGTTTGCTACCTGAAATATCCAAACCTTACTGTGCTGTTAATCTGTGACGGGATGTTGACCGTTTTCACCTTCATCATTCCTGTTCCCATTATTTTTTACTGCGCGGTCAAGATTATTCAGGCTCTGAAGGGACAAAGCATGAGAAGATTCCACAGTGAGAATAGAGAGAATAAAGCCACCATCCTGGTGCTGGTGGTCCTCCTTGCCTTCCTCATCTGCTGGGTGCCTTTCCACCTGGTCTCCATACTGGACATGCTCCAGAGAGCTAATGTTCTGCAAGGATGTGACTTCTACATCAACATAGACACTGGCAGACAGGTTGCTGTGTACCTAGGCTATTTCAACAGTGCCCTCAATCCAATCCTCTACGTCATTGTAGGAAAGAACTTCCAGGAGAAAGTTTGTGAATTGCTTCATATTAAAAGGTCCGAACAATGGAGGAACGCACAGAGAAGTACATTAGATAAGAGCAGATCAGCTTAGATTAGATAGATAGATAGATAGATAGATAGATAGATAGATAGATAGATAGATAGATAGATAGATAGATAGATAGATAGATAGATGGATGGATGATTTCTTCAAATGTAAAAAAATTGTCACAATCACTAAACTAACCACACAATATTGTATTATGCAATGTGTCTATAGACATGAGTGAACATACATGCATATACACCTTTATATATATATATATATATATATACATACACACTATATATATGTAGGTATACTGTATACTTTACATATGCCTTGCCCGTGACTGTCGAGGTTTGAAATGGAACTTGAACCTGTTCCATCCCTGCAGAGTTGCTTTGTTTGAAGCATTGATGAAGCTACTTCAGTGTCATTCCCGTCTTTTAATTAAGTTTGAATGATTTTATCTGCCCACCATACAGTTTACTTTGCTTGTCCATCTCTGCTGCTACGGTTAAGGATTAAGACGATCATAATTACCATTTATCAGCTGTAAGGATTGAAGAACAGATGTGTGATATTTATCGTTATCTTTGTTTTGATTTTTGTCTGACTCTGCAGTGTTGAAGGTACATGGATTTAATGTGGTGAATATTACACATTTCTTTTCACATTTCATTTTCTTTTGAAGAAAACTCTGGTCACGTTATTGTGTTTGAAAAAAACAGATGTAACATGCAGGGATTTCGATGGAGACATGGCACAGAATAAAGCTCAATTGCAAAAAAATACATAATAATAACACACAAAATGGACCTGTGTGCTGCATTGATGAATGTGAAACCGACGCCCTCTAGTGGAAGGACTACACACATCATGAAACAGACAAAACACGTCAATAAAACCTTAACACAGTGACACATTGACTAGACAGATAGACAGGAAACCTTGGAAAGAAGACTCTCTCTCGCTCTCTGTTTCTCTCTCTCTCTCTCTCTCTCTCATATAAAACCACAGAAACCAAGAAGGCAAGCCATTGTTGAGTGCTTGCGGTGGACAGGTGTGTCCCATGGCAACCACTGTAGAGACCAACACATACAGGCGGATTTCAAATGCCACAATTTCAGGTAAAAAACACAAAGTTATTTGAGGGGAAATGAGTACTGGTGGTTTTGGTGACAATTATTAGGAGTTACAGGATGTCTTACACGGCGGCTGATTTTGAGTACTGCAGTCTATCAGTCTGCGCGATATGAAAATCTTACTGTGAGATTTTGATGTTCAGCATGACAGACCCTCTGGTTAATCACATGACCAGACTGAGACTCAGGCTGTTGGAGAAGGTGGGTGAGATAATAATGCAGTTACTTTTCCATTTCTTTTTCACACATTTTCAATCGAAATATTCCCAAAGTAATGATGTCTGTGGTGTGCTGACATTCATAGAGGCTGGAAAGGGAAAGAGACAACATGGATGACAGAGCAGAGTCTGCTCTCTCCACCAGTAAGATGAAGTGTTCAAAGATTACCGTTTATAACCTGGCCGAAGTTACCTGCTCACAATAGGGCCACACGTGTAAATGGTTTAGGATTTAAGTTTTGATTGATAATTTTGTTTCTTCAGGGAGTTATGACGGACAAATGGATGCACTGAGCCATGCGTTGAGGAGAAAGCAAGACCTTTTGAAAAGACTGCGGGTTAGTACAAATATTTCAGACTCATCACCGAACATCAATCCTGCAGCAGCATTCATAGACTACGAAACAGATGCAATGGACTGAAAAACTAAAGGAATGTTATCCACTCTGTGATCTGCAGGAGCAACACATGTTGGAGGAGCTCAGCAGACCTTACACCTGGGGAGGGACGCGTAGACCACGCCAGTCCGATATTCTTCCCGCCCCGTGCCTGCTGCCTCCTCTTGCCCCTTTAGGACTCGACCACGTCCAACATCAGGCCTCCACTCTGCCCTGGCTGCACCCTCCACCTCCTCCTGCTCCGCCTCAGCCACCACACATCATCCAACAGACTGTAAGATCTCTGAGACTCAGTTTACTCAACCAATCATGAGGCATGAGTGACAAAACGTGAATGTGGTTGAGAGTTCCTCGATGATTATCTCTCTGCAGCTCCCTCAGCAGCCTGCCACCATCATACAACAGCTGCCACAGCAGCAGCCTCTGATTACCCAGATACCACCTCCTCCATCTTACCCCGCGCCACGTTCGGGCAGCATCAAAGAGGGTAGGAAACGGCACACGTGCAGTAAGACCTTTTCAGTGTCCTGTTGTTGACATTTGTTCCTGTGTGGAACAGACATGGTGGAACTGATGCTGATGCAGAATGCCCAGATGCACCAAATCATCATGCACAATATGATGCTGAAGGCCATCCCTCCTATGGCCCTGGGGCCTCCTGGAGTGCTCAGTCACTCTAGCAGTCACTCTTCCTATCCTGGGCAAGTCAGTGTCTCCAACATTCATACGCACCGACAAAGCTCATTCACGTCTCATCAAGTCTTGGCTCGGACCACAAGACTCTAACCCGAGTCCAAATTCTGTATTTCCAGGGGAGCTACCAAGGAAACAGTCCTGTGATAAGACCGGATATCAAACCAAGAGGGGGTGCTGTCCATCATCATCATCACTATGGTCCCACACCTGCTTCTCCACACATGCCTCCGCTCAGCTTCCCAACGTGGTTGCCGATGATGTCACCTGTCCCAGCGGCTCCAGCAGGGGGACACCGAGCATCCATACCCCACGTGCCAGCTCCTTTCACACTCCCGCCGCTTAACGTGTAAGATTTAAGATGCGTATTCACAAAATTCATTCATTCATTCATGAGCCGGGAATCGGCTTTACGATTGATTGGATGATCGATTGGTTCATGTTCATTCAAGTAGGTTTTTGGAAAAGTGGTGGTAACGGTCTGGATTGGCTGTCATAAGGTGATGTGATCTCATATATGTGTTTTAATTGTCTGCTTATTGATGTTAATGGTGTCATGAATGTTAAAGGACAGAATACACAAATGACAGGACAACTGAAAAACTCCAT
>OMNV01013796.1:5489-23347 GCA_900303265.1 Brotula barbata
TTATATCACAGCAAAACTATATTGAACATATATTCAAAAGGAATATTTAATATAATATTAAATAAAAAGGCTATAGTTGGATCCAACAAATGTCAAATTGACTAGAATAAAAGCACCGTTTGTTTCCCGAGATTTTACAGGATTCGAGTTTTCAAATTTTGAGAATTATTGTTACAAATTGTATCTACAGTCAAAGATTTTCCATGTCAATGTTCAGAGAGAACTCTTAATCTAGCAGCTTTTCACTTCATATCCTGAAAATCCAAAACTGCTACATGGGATTTGATCTGATTGGCAGAGATACCAGGTGCAGTACCGCCTTACAAACAGAGGGGGAGCACTTTTACAGTTCAGCGTCCCCACCTTACTGCTTTGAAAATGTACTAAATGCACCAAAAAAGTCAAACTGAAAGTCATATAAACAACAACAAAAACCCATCTAAGCATTTCTCGAATTTTGATAACAAAATAAAAAATGATGAAAAAATACACCAATACAAGAATAAAGTACAAGAATGACACATTATTAATAAATGAGAACAGACCGAGTGCCGGTTTACTGTTGGCAGCAAACCGCTTTGATCTCTAAAAAAATGCCTCTGAAATAAATGCAACCATAATATTTGTAAGCTTGAAATATTGATCGTTTCGAAGTAAATCCATTATTTAATTTTTCCTAATCGCAAACTTGAGATCATCGCTCAAAACCGTCAATAAAAATCAGTTTTCTCTTAAGTCAAACGGTGACTTCGACACGTGGAATTATTTTTGATTCGCTTTATTTCCGTGTTCGACACAACTTTTTTTTCCCTTTAATTTATCTCTCATTATTTCATCATTACAGCATCAATGAAGGAAATTCTTCACTGCTTCTGTAACAATAAAATCCGATCGGATGTCTTTCATTTACATCAACCCCATTCATTAAAACACGACCATAAAAAAACAAATGTGCTTGTTAAATAATTTATTCATAATACAAAGGGTTTTTCTTTTCCTTCCTATGACCTTCCAGGAAGCAATAATACTCTCTTTAATTCCAACAGAAACGGTGGTCCAGCTTTTCTATGTCGCAGTTCGATGATGAGGTAAAACATAAAAATCCTTGGGTGAAAACAAAGAAAAAACGCGTCGTCGGCGTGGTTAAAACGCGCTGCTCTTACACTCATTATTTACAGCGTGTGTCTGTCTGTGTGTGTGTGTGTGCGTGTATTTCTGTGCCGAGTGGAGTGGTGAAATGTGGAGAAAAGAGGCGGCGTGGATGAAGCAGCAGCGATATCTGAGGGGGAAAATAAGCGCGTCAGGGCTGCCACGTCCCCATGTTTGGACAACATAAGTTACTCAGTAAAAAATATATACAATCTTACATCTTCATCTTTAGGCTACAGCACAAACCACTCACTCAGACCCTCCCCATCTCTCTCTCCCTCCCCATCTCTCTCTCTCTCTCTCTCTCGCCTTTTAGGACAGTGGATACCCTGGTTAAACTGAGCTTTAGAAGCATCACAGGCCCCTTTCACCCCTGCCAGTAGAAAACATGCGTATGTGTGTGTGTGTGTGTCCCGGATCAGTGCTGGCTCATCTCAGCTTTACGCAAACTTACACCGAGTTTATTAGGAAATAATCAACACGTCAAACCTGAATCAGAAAATTAATACAACTATGTCAGTGTCCCGATTCAGTGCGGATTGTGGTCTACACCTGTTGTGGTAGCAGTGAAGTGTGTGTGTGTGTGTGTGTGTGTGTGTGTGTTGTGTGTGTTGTGTCATGAACTCATCACTGATCCGGACTGTGTGTGTCATTAAGTTTATCGTTTACATTTAAACACCTGTCCGGATATTCAGACTCCTCCCTCTCGCCAAAAAACGACTTCCCGTCTTAATATTTGTCCTTTACAGAGACGTGACCTTGTCCTCAGCTGTGTCCGGGCAGTCCAGTTTTTTGACAAGGTTCACATCTCCGGATTCAAGTCGCCCTTTGGCCGCGTTTTGGTGCATCTTGCGCGCTTTTACGCGTGGCTTTTACGCGTTTTCTCGCTCGATCCGATCACGCATGTTAGTCATGTCAGGCAGGTGGAAAGGGGGCCAGAAGGAGTGCGCCAAGTCTCTCTTGGGGGCCCCGTCTGGCCCCCGGCTTTGGCCCCCAGCGTTGGGCATCATCACAACGTGTCCGAGCTGTTACTGCAGGGGCTGATCAGCGCCAGGTTGGTGGCCTTGTGCTTTTTGAGCAGTCTCGTAATTTTCTCGTCGTCTGAATTTGGGTCCAGGGGTTTGTTGTACTCGTCGTCGTCCTCGTTGTCCGAGCTCTCCTTCATCTTCTCCGTCTCCGAGTCGTGCTTCTTCTTGGCCGAGGCCATTTCTGCTGCGTGTCTCTTCCG
This sequence comes from Brotula barbata, assembly GCA_900303265.1. NCBI lineage: Eukaryota > Metazoa > Chordata > Actinopteri > Ophidiiformes > Ophidiidae > Brotula > Brotula barbata. The sequence goes on from OMNV01013796.1 coordinate 7,867, forward strand.
CCATTTGGTCCGCCTGTTCTGGAACCAAACCTGTTGAAATAAGAGAGCAAAGAAAAGATGCTCAACAGGTCGGACACACTTCAAAAATAATAATAATAATAATAATAATGATAAAATGGTAAATTATTGTGTATAAATTGGAGAGATTTTTAGCTTGTGCACCCAAATGTCTCCAAAATATCAGGGACCCTCAGTGCTGCCTTATTTCTTTGGTCTAAATCTCTCCAGCCTCACCTTGACTTGGCTCTCGGTCATCCCTAAAGAGTAGGCCAGCCGGGCTCTCTCCGGGCCGGCCAGGTACTTGGTCTGCTCGAAAGTTTTTTCCAGTGCAAAGATTTGCTGTCCTGAAAACGTCGGTCTGGAGTGTTTCTTCTTTCCGTCCTTGTCCAACATGAGGTTTGCCTGAGCTGAAGAAAAAAACAAACAAAAACGAGGTCAGATTAAACAGAATGACAATAAAAAATGAAAAAGATTTAAATTATCTTAACATTTAATCCATTTTTGAAACAAAAATGTACCTAAATATTTCTACAGAGACCCAGAGTCTTCCTTTTATCGCATCATAATCGCTGATTTTTCATTACACGCTATTCTCCACCTGTTATAACTACACCGTGTCTGTCATGATCTTATATGTTTACAGTGTTTTAATGATAATCCAAAGTAACTTCACGGACACATCACAGGGTTCGATTGTATCTAAAGGTATTTCTGTCAACTATACAGCCTCATATTTATCGTGAAAACAGATTATTTTCTGTAAAATATATACTAAGTATAATTTAACTGTAAATTAATTGCATTCTTCTGTGTTCTTTAATAGTATGGCGTAATAATGACGACTGGCTAAAATGCCAAATCTTCCCAAAAATCAGCACTTTCACGTTCCTGCCCTCATCTACAACACACGGGACTATTATACAACTATTTTATACCCTCATCTAAAATATACAGACAAGAAAAATGAAGCAGGAAACAGGTACGTACTGGGACAGGGAACCCGCGGGTCCCTCCAGGGCGAACCCTGCATCACCCCGGGCCAGAAGATGGGCGCCCTCCCGGGCAGGTCGGCCAGGGGCTTGGGATACCGGGACACCGCCGGGCTGAAGTACATCCCGGCTGCCGCGGCGGCTGCGGTGGTGGCCAGGCCGTTTATCCGCGGGAAGCCGGAGAGCAGCTGTCCGGCCGTGGTGATGGGTCTCCCCAGGATGTCGCTAATTCCGTGCGGGGTCCCTCCGGCCAGATGGGAGTTGAGGCTGGAGAGCGACGGCGCCTTGAAGCCCGCCGGGCTCTGCTGCAGCGCGTACGGGAACAGAGACGTCTTCATCTCGGTCATGTTGTGCAACGCCGCGAGCGGGGTGCTGCCCAGGACGAAAGCACTCTGCCGGTTAGCCTCCATCTGCCCGACAGCTAACATTTGTGAACATGAACCACCCGAACACGCGTGGATAAAAACGGAAAGTTAAAATAAGCCGCTGACAGACGGAGGCGCAGACTTGTGACGCCTCCTCCACGAGTCTCCCGGACAACGGAGGGGCGCGCGCGGACGGTGGAAAACTTGAGGAAAACAGAACTAAGTGGAGAGTCTGCTCAAAGCTCCCAAAAATGTCGCTCCGTGTGTTTGTTTTGGCTCTGCTCTGTCAGGCTGCCCGCGTCCGCCAGGAATCCTCTGGAAGTCGGCCGGTCTGAAGGTGTTTTTTAGTGGTTTTGATGGGAACCATTAAAGAGTCGCCTTTCTTTCCATATATTGACTCGCTCTATGCTGGGAGTGAAGCGGGACCCACTGATAACAGCGCAGCCACCTGCACGCGCGTCGCTCCCATTGGACGAGACCGAGTAAGACCGCGCGCTGATTGGAGGAGACGGAAACTTCGCCGCTTCACACGTGCGCCTACGCTGGACGGATGCTGCATTCAGGTGCCTTCGAACGCGTAGTTCCAAATTGTACTGCACTTGAACTACTCAGTGATAAATAAAATTATATCAGGCGGTGTTCGCTCATGAAGCCACTTTAATGCGGCGGATCTGGTCAAAAAATAATGAAAGTGTTGTATATTATTGATACTTTGTCAACTTTGGGTGAATGCATCCTAATATGTACTTCTTGTAATTCAATGTAGGTTCTCAACACAAACTTTTAGTCTTCATTCATTCATTCGTCCATCCATCCATCCATCATCTATACCGCTTACCCATGTCAGGGTTGCAGTGGGGCTGGACCCTATCCCAGCGGTCACTGGACGAAAGGAGGGGCACACGCTGGACAGGTGGCTAAATCACAGGGCTGACACAGAGGCACGCAATTCTATCACACAATCTCATTCACACCCATGGCTCATTTAGACACTTGAATTACTGTTCTAACTCAAACACATGCTCCGAATGAGGCTGTAATACAGGAGTGGAAAGTCAGCTATAGATTACAGGTGAAGACAAATCAAACAGTATCGTCAAATTCCAACATTTTAATTTTGTCATTTCAGACCTCCACTGTTCTATAGATCCTAAAACAGATGCTTACTTGGTTAAAACCAAAGGTCTTGTGGTTAACACTGTCACCTTACAATAGGAGGTTGTAGGTTTGACCTTTCAGTTGTTACTGTGTCAGGTTGGCAGAGGTTCAAGATCTACAGTTTATTTTTATGAAGAAACAAGGAGAGCTACATAACCCCTTTCGGATTCAAACCCACGACTCTATCTTTGAGGAAAAAGTATTAATCCCTGTTCCACCATGAGGAACGGTTACTGACTATTTACTTCTTTTGCTCTCTTAAATTCATCTGTCCATCCACTATCTATACCACTTATCCACGTCAGGGTCACAGTGGGACTGGAGCCTGTCCCAGCAGTCACTGGGCAAACGGCACGGTACACACAGGACAGTTTGCCAGTCTATCACAGGGCCAGCATATGGAGAAAGACAACTAATTCACACTCCCATTCACACCTATGAACAATGAAGATACTCCAATTGACCTAGGATGCATGTCTTTGTAGGTGGGAGGACACCGGAGTACCTAATCTACACAGACACAGAGAGAACATTCAAACTCCACACAGACAGGTCCGTAGCCCGCCCAGGACTCGAACCCAGAACCAGTCTACAAATGCTGTCATTACATCAACAATGTGGTGACATCAGATGTTAGTTAACCTTATTCAGCTTACAGCAGGCGTGCAAAACAGAGAAGAAGAAGAAAAAAAAAACACTTCAATGTTTCGCCAAACGGTATTAAAAACTTTACAAATTGGGAAAATCAGAGCTTTGGATTTGACCGTAAACGCACCAGATGCCTATTAGGATCTTAGTGCGGGTCTGTTAATAACGCGCTCACACTGTGGAAATCATTGTTTCCAGATCTGACAGCGAGAACACATAAATATAAATAAATAACTATAAATATATATTTACTCTATAAGCCTTTAGTGCTGACGATGTGAGTATTAACCTCGGTGTTTGACAGCGGGGCGCGGGGGGATCATTTCAGTGATTTAGTAAATTATAAACAGGCCTACAGATCCGACCTTTTTTTTTTAAACATCTCGATTTAACGCTCTGTTATTATCCGTTTATAACAGTGTAATTAATACTTTAAAAGGAATTGTACGGACAATGTCTTCATTTGCGCTACATTCAGTGACTAGTCGCGGTACTTTGGAGAAAAATGCCGGGATTACAATTTAAACAACTTCTTATAAATTGCCATTAATTGACGTTTTCGTTGTTTATTTGAAATAACGAGATTCTTTTTTTTTTTTTTTAAGGCGGATCCTCTCTTCTGAGTCACACAGGCAGCCCCTGAAGAACACAGCAGATTTTATTTGACAATTGCGTTTTTGAGACAAACTGCGTTATTACGGTGCGTGTTTGTGTTTGTCTGTGCGCGCGCGCGCGTGTGTGTGTGTGTGTGTGTGTGTCCAGTCATCACACTGAGTGCTGTAATATTTTATGGAGATGTGAGAAGGTTGTAAGAGTGAAATATGGCCACGTTAGCATCTGAAAGGCTTCAGCAAATGCACCTTGCTGCCCATTTGCTGTGCGGATGAAGACTGTGGATTTTAATTCAAAGTGATTTTGACTGTATTTCTCTAAGGTGAAGGGACACGCGGGGCCCACGGGGGCCCACACGCGCCTTTTAATTTTCTAAATGGTCCCCGTGTTCAAATTTATACCCACATATTTTCTCCGGATTGTATAAATTGGTTTTATTATATTGTTTTGAGGTCGTTGTAAAATGATCAGGGTCTCATTTTTGAGGGCCAAATGTGACACACACCGCTCAGCCTGCTGCGGGATAAGAGGGGCCCCGCGTCCTGATCAATGACAGGACGACGATTGGCACATCTTCCGTTTCATCCGCAGCCCGGAGCTGCCAAAGAGCCATAATCACGATTTAACCTAATGAAGGATTGGAAATTTCATCATCTAAATTTACAAGTAATTTAAAGTTTAAACTCTTAAACTCAGATTTGTAAAAGAAATGGACAAGACGTCTGGAATGTCCCAAGGCCATAAAAATGAACGGTAAAAAAAACAAAAACCTTCATTAAGTAAGACAATTATGGAGCATAAACAGAATTAAATACGTATTTATTATTGGATTTTATAATATTAATAATAAGTATTATTTATTACTACCGGGTACAATAAGAATATAGCCTTCACGTTGTGTAATGACATCACTTCCTGTTATTTAATTGACCTTATTAAGAGATAATATTCTCAATGAAGCGCGGTACCTGTTGCTGACATCATCAAGTTGTTTATTACTTCTGGTTATTCAAATGATTTGGGTTGTATTGTCATGTTTAATAACGCTCATTGGGCCCACGGGCCTTTGTGTCGCTGCTGAAGAAAAGAGGTTAATAAAGAGGCCAAAGATAAGATTATCTTATCTCAACGACTAATGGGAACCGACAGCAGTGACGGGGGAGATAAGCAGATGTTTGGACAGAAACGAGCTTGTTGGGAGTCAGCGCTCAGCTGTCACACACACACACACACACACACACACACACACACAGGCGCGTATACACAAGCACACACGCTCACACGCACTCATACACACACGCTGCCTTCTGTCATTACGCAGAATTAGCCAAGTATACGAATAAACAAAAAATATTTTACTATTAAACTGCAAATGCCAAGAAATAAAATAAAATAAAAATCAAAAAGCAGCCATGGCTTTATGTGTTTTTCAGTTTGTATATATTCTATGAAATCTACAAGATAAATTCTGAACACACAGTAAGAGGAAAAAACGGATAGAAAACGACGAGCACCGAAACTAGAAACGGACAGAGTTTGTACGATTCAACGGCGCCCTCTGGTGGTGGATATTGTTATCACCACACAGCGTTAAACTGATGACTAAGGGGGAGCTTTTTGAAAGTCTTAGGTCAAACGTTACAACACCAAACGCCTTACTTAGTGGAACCCCAGCAGGGAATAAGTACAAAGAGAGAGGACTTCAGTTAAGACAATAAACCAAAAACAACAATGAACTGAATAAACAAATGAGCAGAAAAAATAGAGGAAACTGGAAATTATAGGTTTTACTACTGATTAATTTGATAATTGACAAATCTCGTAATTAAATGAATTATGAAACAAGTATTCAATATATATATTTCTTGAATAACTATGACTCGTCTGAGTCATAGTTATAGTCATTGGTTCTGAAAACGACTGAAACCACGCTTTTACTCAATGCAAACTGAAGAAAAGGGAGGTGATCCTTCACTACAAACACATTCTCTCTCTCTCTCTTACACACACACAAACACACAGACATATTAACTAATAATCCACATACATCTTCAATCTGCAGTAACTATTCAATACTATTCACACTGCTGTATATATTATTATCATGTACATATCTTACACATTTCACACTTCTTATTCTATTGTACTGTTGCTACACTGGATATTGAGGATAATGTACATAATTGACATTGTTTACATTTTTACGTTCTCTTATTGTCTTCTGTAACTAACATATTGTTATTATATATCTATTTTGTCTTTATTGTCTTGGATTTGTCTATATTCTCTATGTTTCCCTATTTGAGCACGAGAAACTGCAGTGATACACAAATTTCTCTTCACGGATCAATAAAGTATTTCTGAAAAAAGCCGATATTTTGTATGTGACTCACGCAAAAAAATTACACAAAATGAATAAAGGCAAGTAATATATATTAATTATTTTATAATTATATTAAAATATTCAATATTAAACTGGTATATGTGAGATGTATAAACCTCATGAGAGACTTCCTCTGAGAAAAGTCTGTAATGTTTCTATTGGGAATCAACAGAAACTCACAAGATTGTCAAGTTTCTCTCACCACTGAGAATGAAACACAAATAACCGTACAAATTCTCACACAGCCAGCAGTGTTTCAGTTGCACTGACAAACTCCAGGCAACATCATCAAGCCACAGCATCAGCATCAACGTTTCACTGACTGATCTTGATTGCGTCACAAGACAAGATTTTATAGATCCCAACAAGAGGAAACGCAAAGAACAGCAGCAGCAGGTAAAAAAAGTATGCAAGAATAGAGGAAAGACCAAAATAACTGAAAAAAGTAAAGTCACGGGGATATAACTGAACTCTGATTTCAACTTCCAATCACTTAATTCAGACAAACGTTGAAATGCACGAAACACACTGCAGTGGCGGTACGCACCCAGTACGGCCACTAGAGGGCGACAAACAACAACAGGTGGGCTGCATCAGTCTGTCATGAGGTCAACAGCCGGAGAGAATTTAGAACTGATCAGCCATAAATCAACATGTTCGAGTTTGACATAAAAACATATTTAATGAACAACGGGTTTTTTATTTTACTTAGGGAAACAATTTTTCACCTACAATGACTCCAGAATCGTCTCAAGAATCTTCTCTAGCAATACATTCCTCCATTGACACTGTGACTAAATCAACACACAAAACATCAGCAAAAGAACCCACAATGCATTTCTCCACGTCCATCAAAATTCCAGAGTTTTGTATCGACACCTCTGTGTCAATCTGCATTCATTTAGACTCGACGTGTTGAATCCCCAATAATCAATCACATCAAGCAAAAGCAAACACCTGTCACTTCATCAATAAACAAGCGAAGAAAAACAAGTTGTAGTCTTACCTTAGGCACGATTCGTCTTCATCCGGGTTAAAATAATCCAGGGAAAGATAAAATCTGACTTCATGAACAGTGGAGTTGCAGTTTGTTTGTTTTTTAAAACTCCAAACTAGAGAAACTCTGATCAGTCAATTATCCTTTTTTTAAAGCATGTTTTAGCAATGAGCGTCTGTGATCCTCAATTTTACAGACTATATTATGAGTGTATCATCTTCATTTACTGCATTCTTAAAATTAAACGTTGCAGAGTTTTCCAGAAACGTGGCTCCGTTTGGGCCTTCAGCTGATCAAACACACACCGGAACCAGGTGCACTTATAACTTCACATTTGTGCAGCAGTGCCACCCGGTGGCCGTCAGCGTAACAACATGCGCCTCACAGGGGACAAACACGCACAGGCTGAACATCTTTCCTCAGCCAATAATCAGCTTTAATACACGACATGTGGCCATTATTATTATTATTAACTCCACATGTATCTATTACTTTATCACTTTTATTCTGCCTCTTTGCTTGTCCCAGAACTATGAGTCTCAGTTTTTATAACTTTTTATAACATATAATTTTATATCTTTATGATAGTTAGAATTTTGAATTAAATGTTAATACTATACAAATTTCAAATAGTATTTATTTTTTATTTTTTTAGGATGACTGTTGAGTATGATTTCAGGAAGTTTCAGTTTATTTATACACGATTACCATGGGGAACAAAAAAAATAAATATTATATCTAATTATTATATCTAATTCAAAAGTAAACACACACAGAGAAGCTATGTTTGCCATGTATGGGAATTCGCTCTAACATGTTTAATTTTCAAGAATTTCAATGTGGCCGTCGAGTTACACACCTACAAGCCAGTCCAGATATTTTTATGAGTATGTTGTTGTGTTGGTGTTATCAGACGTAAACAGGAGAATGATTTTTGAATGTTTGAGCTCGTCTAGTGTGTGGGCAGCTGTATTTATTTGTGTTCTCTCCCAGCAGCAGGTACAGTATTCAGGTTCAGTCTCTGATCCTTTCATCTTCCAGCTTTACCCAGCCCCCTTGAGTTGCTTCAGTTTTCTCCCAAAGTCCAGAAACATGCAGGTCAAGTCCGCTGAGCGAATGTGTCCGGTTTATTATCCAACCAACCAGGAGGTCTGTTGAACTCCAGAGCATGCTGGGTGCAAACGAAGGAATTTCATAAACACATTACGATGGAACATTTATGTTAAAGACCTGACATTTGGTTTTTATCTGCAACAGATGTAAGATGAGTCATGCTTATCCGTGCACCTATTTACTTTCGTTCTGTTTTTTTTTAATGTCATGTGGCCAGAACGTTAGACCTGCATTAAAGCTGAGATCCAGCAGCAATAATGTGGGAGACCTGAGGGAGATGGAAGTGCTGGGTGATTTAGGGAAGTTATGGTCACAGCTTGGACAAACTATCAGCCAATTTATTCCCTTGGCATAGTTGAAGGTGGATACTTCAGGATTTTGGAATATCAGCCACTAAAATTGTGAACGGATTCCGTCTCACAGTCAGTTTAACAAAGGCAACGTGGTGGTTGTGGTCACCACAGTATCAGCAAGAAAAGAGCATCACTGCATGGCGTCATACCTCCTAATAAAGAATACCGTTTGTATAACTGATGACAATCAGTTGAGTCATTGGTTATTTCTGGCATTTTGGACCTGCCACGGATGTGAAACACACAGTGATTATCGATAACCCAATGAGTCATCATTAATATGTTCGTGTTAAGATGTCTGTAGTTTAACGTGGCATTTCACAGCCATGCAGGTGATAACGTAACTAATGGAAATGTAAACATGGTAACTCTCCACTGTCCGCTTTACTTATTCGGTCACACTTGAGATTGAAAGGCAGTGAGTTTTTTTACATTTTTATTTCAGGAACAAATACCTTTGATATTCAGGGATTTCAGAGATAAAGTCCTCTGATTTGTGATTCAAATGGAGACATTAGTTTCAGACAAACTGACAGCGAATCATCACCGTCCTTATTCAGCGTTTCCACAGACTGATCAATGATCTGACTTAAAGGTTCATTTAAATGATGTTTTAATCCATGTATCCTTATCAGGAACCATCACATGGATGCAACAGCAAGATGACATAAAGTGTACACCATAATTATACTATTTTATTGATTTATCTTCATTTAGATATCAACAAGAGAGACACATACAATAGGGAAATCCCAAAAGTCTTCTCCACCGTGAGCAATCTTGCCTGAAGTCCCAGGCGGCCTGGCTGTGCTCCTACTTTTGGTAATATTGATTGGTGGTTGATGGAAGACTTATTGAACTCACTGCCTGTCAATCTGTATGTCAAACGTGAGAGTGACCAGACATCAGTTTACAATTACTTTACATTACTGAACTCTGTAGTAAAACTATGCTATGCTACTTTCAAAGTTTCTTAATATATGAACACTAAAGCAGGCAGCATCCTATGCTCATCACACTGAAGTGAAAAGGTCATACACACACACACGAGATGCAAGCCCATATAATCCCATTAGGAGAGAATAACATCCACGACAGATGTCTTGACGAATCCTCCTCATCCTGGAAAAACTGAGGTCAAATCATTTTTAATGAGCTGTCCGAGGAAACCCGGAAAAGCTCATCTCTAAAAATTGATCTGAGAAACTTTTGAATATCGACAGCCAAAACAAACGTCTCAGAAACAGCTGTAATCTTCCACGTTGTCTAAAAGCAAGCGGTTCCGTTTGATCAGTTCCTGCTGATCAGTGAAATAAAATGTGTCATTCATGAAACATTAACCTTTTCCTAAAATGTTAATGTCTTCATCGGTTTAGAGTATTTTCAAAGTTCATTTGTCAGCGATTTCAAACAAATGACGGCTGTGTCCTTTTGATGCGTCAGTGGGAAGAAAAACATTTAGCCGTCTTGATGTTTTAATAATCTGAAACTTTCTCGCTGACCATAAAGCTTTGTGAATCTTAATAACAAGTGTGTGTCAACGAAATGAGCAGCCTGGCCCTAAAACAACCAATGTTGTTTTTCCAACGAGCCCCGCAGAGACAAAACCTGCGAGCACACATTTACAGTTCCTCGCAGTCTCACACGTGTAGAGCTCTGCATGGATGCTTCTTTCTATCTATCTATCTGTCTGTCTGGACATCTTCTGCAATCCAGTTCTGAGCCTGCTTTGTTGTCTTTTTCGGCGATAAATTCTCTAGCCCTGTCTTTGTTATTTGTTGTGTTACACAAGTTGAGCGTGGAGACCAGAACGCCTTGGGACTTGGCTCGCTTCAGCTCGGCTAGCGTCGCGTTGCAGTGTGTTGGAATAGGAAAGAAGGCTCAGACCGATTCAGCCCTGTGGTGAGAAAGGGCCCTAACATCTGTAAAGTGGCTCGTTACGATATACTTAAAAGATTCATCAAAGACATGGAGTAAATTAAGGAAATGAGGAGAAATAAACCCAGGAACTTCATCCAGTGGCATTACCGAGATTAATGTCAAGTGACCAGTTAGGCTCAGATTAAGGCTGTAGACTGGGCTGTTCAGTGTCCACAGGGTCAGCTTGATTGATTGCTCAGACAGACAAAGGTCAGCGCCGCTCGGGTCCCTCCATCTCTGACGTACGCCGATGGCCTCCAGCGCTAACACCTGTCTCCGCCTCTGAATTTTGTCTGCTTCCTGAAAATATTTTGCATTTTTGCTCTGGAGGGCATTTTTCAGTGTTGCTGTCCGCTCTCCTTGGCTGGCTTGGCCTCTCAGTATTGATGACCGAGCAAATGGGAAGTGAGAGGATGAAAGGCAGATGAAGGATAAGGGGTTTGTTCTGATTAAGACAAATGAGCGCTTGGGTCCAGTAGCATTCCCTGTTCTATGTGTTTGTGTTTAGGGTCAAAAGGTATAATTCAAAAAGTCATTTGTATTTCACTCCAATTTGAGTCAGTGCTTTCAGATGTGTAGTAAATTTTAGTGTCCTGGTTACTGATTAATCAGCAGCCTGGCTGTGCCCGTACAGGAGCCGCCCGGAGTTCCAGGTCCCATCCTACATTGTTTGCACGCTTCTGTGTTCAGCTCAACAGCTCATTTGCTCCCTAATAAGGATGAACTGATGGGAGCAGTCGGCGGGGGGGGGGACAGAAGGAGCGTCTACGGCGAGACAGGACAGCAGGAAGTCTACCATACAGCAAACATACAGGCCAGAGTTTCCTGCTTATTCAGTCATCTGTTTGTCGGTCCTGCACTCTAAAATACTTAAATCACATCTCAACACATTCAATACAAAGCTCTGACACAATGTTCAGAATAATATTTAATAATGCTAAAGTAGAAATCACATTCACACTCTGATTTATCCCGGTCAGCATATTGATATTATAGAAAAGTGTTACTTGCATTTGATGCTTTAGGAAGCTGCAAATCCGGTCCAATTATAGCTGTGACACTGGTTTGCTGTGATTTCACTTGGATGATTTGGTGATACAGCACCAAGCTGAGGCTCAAAATCAGAGATTAAAACAGCTCCCTTATCAGTCAGTCAACACTATTGGTGTTAATCTAATCATATTAGCAGACCTGGAGGGTATTTGTATCACACAGCTGAAGGTAAAGATCAATGAGAAACGTTTAATGGTGCTGTAATGATGGCAATGATGGAAACGACAAAGGTGCAATCTCCTCTTTCTGTACAGCTTAGTTACATTTCAGATCAATGGAACAGAGCTTCCTGTGCTCATAAATACTCTTTAGGAAATTTGTGCTGATATGTATGTGGTCCCAGGCTTGGCTACAAGCACATATCAAGTGAATGAGAGAGGATTTATTGATTTTCCTGCTATGATGTTTTCCCTCTCAATGCCTCTGAATGCTCACATTCACTCACTGTGGATTTCTTTTGACTTGCAAAATGTAGTTATTCAACTTCCTGTATGATCCCAGGTACAAACATGGGATTAGACCATTGGAAATGTCCCTGCATCTGTGTCTATTCATCATGGATCATCAAAGCTTCATCCATTTCCAAAAGACCAAAAAAGATTCCAGGATGGAAAATAAGTCATTTAAATTGGAAAATGTTGCCGACTTGGCGATGTTGACATTTTTACTGATCAGCAGCTGGGGTAAATTTTCCTGTTTTTATTACACTTGGTGAAAAGTCAAACCAAAAGATCGAATCAAGTCTATCTAATCACTCTCTGAACAGCTTTTAGTTCAAATGTAGTGAATATAAGAAAAACAGGCTAAAATGGAATGAGGAAGTATGGATCCTAAAAGTGAAAGCTATGAAGTTAAATGCGTATCCAGCTGCCTGTTGATGCTTTCTGCCTGACACTGCATTATAATTACATTCTTGATGACTCCCTTCCTTTCATTTTTTCCTCCTATGGCTGAGAAAACACCACAATGACCTTTATAAAGTAATCATTATAATGACAGCGGGAGGGTGAGAGGAATCAATCTATAATGCTATTGTTTCCTGCTCCAATGTAAAACTCCTCTTTGGAAACATGCGTCTATTATTATTGCTTCTATTGTGCTTTTTCATCTATTTTCCTCTCAAATGTTACAGGCCTTTGGGCTTTTAGGGAGCAAATGAGTTTTCCCTTACAGATTTGTGGGGAAATGATCATTCAAAAACTCATAACATTGCAAATCTTTACCTCCAGAACTAATAAATTAAAGGGCGTTATTATTTTCAAAATTGATTTACACATTCAGCTTGGAAGTGAAATGATTTGTACATCTGAAAAACAAAAAAAATCGAAACATTTACACCATATAGAGCACTATAGAGGGATACAACATACCTATACAGTACAAAAATACCCTGACACAAAGTAATATAGGTTACTTTGGGTGCACAAATTCCAACTACGAAGCCTTTAGGTCATGCAGGCTTATAAGCAATAACACCATGTGCTCTTCCAAATCCAAGACAAACTTGGTGCTTCATGGAAATTCGGGGGGAGAAAAGATTTATAGAAAAATAACAGAGGCTCATTTTGTTTCATATTATCAGTTCAATAAAGTGGAATTTAGAATAATCCCTTGAGTCATGCAGCACAGACACAGGCAGTCAAAGCACCACCACGCTCCGTTTTCTGTTCATCCAAGGTTCAATATCTGATATAAGACAGAGCAACAAGCCTCAGCCTGGGTGACGACAAGTTTGACACGATGCAACGAGCACTGAAGTTTAGTAAAAGTAGGTCTGGCATTTTTATACTGTAGATATAAAGTGTGACCTATATATATGTATTACTTACTGCTGTGGAGTAGCTGGAAGGTTTAGTTTGCAACTTTCCGGTGGTGCTATAAATAAGGTATTTGAATTCTCTACAGATACAAAACTATGCAGACTGAATCGATTTGTTACACATTTTCAACTATGTGTAATTAGAATTTGGGAGGAAACCTGAGTACTGACAGTACTGAATTGGTATTTATACTTATTTATACTGTGAAAGAATTTGTAGCAGAGTATTATAATTTTTGCAAATTATGTAGCAAATAAAATCAAATAATGTAGTTTTTAAATCTATACACTGTGGTATTTATGGATAAACCAATCTATTCAATCAATACTACTAATAATAGATAATGAATACTCGTATATAATGAACTTTTACCACAAGCTACATTTTTTTGAAAATAGCTGCAACAGTGTCAAGCTACAAAAGTAGTTAAGAGTCACTACTTCCAGCGAGCTGATCCCAAGCGCTGTTCTTATCCCCACTATAATATGAAACGCCACTGAAATTGCTCTCCTGGTCCAGCTGACTCCGGTGGATGTGTGTCTCGGGCTCCACGGTGAGCGCTCCTCTGGAGAGTCGACGCTCACAGCCCATTTAGCAATTCCCTCCAGGAGAGCCGTCACCATCAGGGGAGAGTCCTGTGCCCTCGTGAATTTACATGAGGCTGGTCTGCAAGAGTCCGTTTTGGGAAAAGAGCCAATATTCATGAGACTTCACGAAACTCCTCTTGAAAATCTCACAGGCTCGGTCAGCAGGAAATTGGTTATTACAGAAGAGTGCATCGTATGTCATGAATAGTGCCGTCCCCACCGTGTCCAGCTCCCAACAAATGCACCAAGTCACTTCATTTTGATACACCTGTACAATCGATTGTGACTCTTGGTTCCTGAACGTGTTTCTTAAGTGATTACCATATCCTGAATCACCGCCTTAATGCAGAAGATTCCACTTGTGCCCTTGAACAAAACACAACTACGCGTTCAAACCACATGGTCTTTCTTCAAGACTTGAAGATGTACCACTCGCCCAATCAATCAGTTAACTAACACTGTTCAAACACTAGCAAATGTTTAATATAAAAAAGGAAAACTAAACAGCATGGAAAATGTGATAACCTTCATAATATAATATGATGCTACATTACAAGGATTCTTATTTACCGCCATCTTTTCTACTAATAATTAGTGACAGGAAGTTGTCATGGATTGTATTTACAGTAAAATTGTGGTAATTTTAGGAGTTACTATATGGCACAAACACAGCAGAGAACCTTCATTTTACAGTATGTTTTTGGTTTATAACCTAATGTGTCTTGATAACATGCTATTTGATTCTAACATCTGCCAAAAGTATTTTTTTTAATGAACGTATTCTCTTTTACAGTTGATCGCCTTGAGTATGATCTTACTGGGCTTTGCGAAGACTGAAAGCAGTGATGGGGTATATTTCATGTGGTCAAAATGTTTCTCCTGTTTCATTAGTTTCAAGAAGAGTCTACAGAGGAATTAAGCCATATTTGTGTTAAGCACATCACCGAGATGAGAAGAGCTCATGACATATTTTTTCACAGGATATCCACTTGACTGCCTCGTTAGCCTTCTAATCTCTTCTCTTCAACCCTTCACTGGGACCCACCCTGTCAGTCTGTTAGTGAGCTGACTGCTGATGTCCGTCTTTTCTGGCTGTGTGTCCTGCTGGTCTCATAGGGCTGATCCCTCTCAGGTCAGTGACTGAGTCGTAATAATATTTTACATATTCCGACAAAAAGCCAAAGGTAAAAATATTTTCCCTTTCTTTTTTTTTGAAGATATTTGAAGATATAAGTAATGATTCTAATCGGACACTGTTTAATCCATGCATCAAATCATGAAAGATGAAGGCCTAAATCTCTCTTATATAAAGATTCAAAGCAGCTGCAGTCCACCAGCCAGTGTATGACCTTGTGCGTATGCTGACACAGATCAGAGTGCCCAACACACACACTGAGTCATGCTGTGTGCTATAGGGTAAGGATGTGAAGAACATCCTGTTCTTCATCATCATCATGTCTGTTTGATCCGCATGTGGCCACAG
>OMNV01013796.1:33547-46842 GCA_900303265.1 Brotula barbata
CTCGGATATACATTGTTGTTTTATCTATGTTAGCTCATACTGTGAATTTGTCTCATGGAAAAAGGCAAGAAGCAGGTCATCTCCAGCTATGACCTTGGCCCTCAGGGTGCCATCTGGGTAATGCTATTTAGATCCTTTGATCACAGCCGTGCAGATAGGGAGTTGAGTGGTTGCCTGAAGCTCAGTAATGGAATCATTGTTCAGATGAAGTACGGGGGAATGAATGCTTCACACAATATAGACCGATTACCTTGTGTGGATGCATGGCAAATACATGACGCAATCCACAAAACATTTGGTTTCATGATGACTTCACAGCAAGAGTGCAAACATTACAGGTGTTTGCACCATCACTGTTAAGTCCAATATCCTAATTTAGGTTTGTGCCTTCGTCACAGACACAGTGGGAATTCCAGTGTTGGTTGGTATTTGAATGCTAAACAGTATAATCTGAGGGTTTAAGGGATGCTTCAGGAGAAACTGTCAGAAAATGGCATGTCCTTCGGGAGGATCTTAGGGCCCCAGACTAGTGTAAAAGATGGAAAGACAAAAGGAGGAAGTAGAGGAAAAAGAGACAAAGGGAAAGAGCCTTAATCACCACATGTTTGCCCTGTCCTACTTTATGAGGTATGCTGGGGCCTTTAGACACCACCATCTCACCAGTATCACATCAACCTGCTTTTCAAATCATCCTCCATAAGGTTTTAGGATTTGAATTAAAGAATAAATTCAAAAATACACCTTTTCTCGCTTTGTTACTCCAAACTTTCAACTCTGTCCACATCGGTCAATCTCTGACATTCTGTTGCTGTGACTTTTGACAGATGCTTTGTGTTTCCTGTTCTCTTCTTGCTTTTATCGTATGTATTGGCCTGTCTTGTTCTCTTGCTGCTAGTCTGACCTGTGTTGGGTTTTTCTCCGTATTATTTTAATGGTTGTGGATTTACTGTCTGTATTGCTGTTTGCCTTTTATTGATGCTGATGTGGAAAGCACCCTCGAGTTGAGAAAGACTATACAAATAAAACCCATTATTAATTATTGTTACGATGATGTACTGGCTGTTAAGACCGATTTAAAAGCACACATAAAGAAAAGGTCAGGACACACTTACCGCAGGCACGGACTACGTAGGGTTCTTAATCAGTAAGAGTACATAGATTATTTTGAAAAGCCATTTTGTGATGTGTACATCTTGTGTGTCATTAATTTGACCTTGCAGAAAAAATGCTAATGGCCCTCGTAAACGGTATAGATCCATCTCTAGGTTTAGAGTACAAAAATGTTTTTTTCATTAAACAATGAGTCAAATAATGTTTACAGAGCAAAGGATAAAAACTTGATAACAATTTACTAGTAGTAGCACCATTTCACTAGTGCTATTATTGGCAGATGACACCATTTGCCCAGCATCACTCACTTTAGCACACACTAAAGCTTCACAACCTGTTCATGTCACAAACAGCACTTTATAAAGTCCATTTATTGGTTTTAATCCATCAAAAACTTCCTAAATTATTGGCAAGCTGAAAAACTGATGTTAACTTCTTAAAACACCACCCAAATCTCTTCGCACTGGTATTTGCACTGAAGACTTCCTGTTTCTTAATCACAGTGCAGTCAAATAGTAATAATAAAGAGCGGCGAGGGGGAATACCAGAATAAAAAATGCCAAAATGTTTGTATCTCATGACTGTTACTTTTCATCCACAACAGAACAAAATGCCAGAATGTGTAGTCCATCATGGAAATCTCTAGAAAGTTGTGGTGTTGGGGCTTGTGATTCTTCAAAGATTTATTTTAGCTGTGGGATTTTCCCTTTAGCTGAAACTTAAATTAGGTGCAAAACTGTTATCACTGACGCCAAGCAGATAAAAGCTTCTGGATATCAAAATGACATTTACAGACAGTCAGACAGAATAGTTGGTAGTTACAATGAAAAAATGTCCCAAAGGTCAAAGTTATTTGAGTTGTTTGATACTATCTTTTACTCATTTGTATAAGCTTTTTATCACACTGTCAATTTAAGAATGTCACATTTTTCTCTAAATGACGTTGCTTTATTAAATTTTTAACTGTTGTAAACTCAAATTTAAAACTCTCCTTATCACTGACCCATTCAACAGGTATTCCACAAACATCACAGATCACAGCTACATTATCACTTTCTTCACCACCTGTTTCATTTTGCCACTGGGAGTGATAATCTTCTGCTATGGGAAGCTGCTACGGAAACTCAGGAAGGTCAGTATGGGTTCACACAAGAAATCAGACATTAGGGTCAATAGTCACATATGTGTAAAATTAAGCTGCTCATGGTGCCGTTTCTGTTTCCTCCAGGTGTCTCATGGCCGTCTGGCCACTGCTAGGAAGCCTGAGCGGCAAGTGACCCGTATGGTGGTGGTGATGATTGTGGCATTCATGGTGGGTTGGACGCCTTATGCTGCCTTTTCCATACTGGTCACCGCTCATCCTACCATTTACCTCGATCCTACACTGGCGTCTATACCTGCCTTCTTTTCCAAGACAGCAACTGTTTACAACCCAATCATCTACGTCTTCATGAACAAACAGGTAACTGACATTTTCCATACCGATTACTTTGATCAAACTAGTTTCCCTACACGTCTCTTGGTGCTCAAACTAAAACATTATGTTGGTGCCAATACTTGCTGCTAGTTATATCTGAATAACGAGTAGTCATGTAGCTAAATTACCTTGCTGAGATACAACACCACTTGTATTCCGCATATGAGAGCCACAGCAGAGCCGCTGAGATGTGACATTTCTCTTGTTGGGTGTTAGCCTAGCTCTCAATAATGCATGCAATATATGAATAAATGAAGCTCTGTGTGATGCCTGTGAATGACAATTGCTAATATTTTTTGTCCCTTTTTTTCTTTTTAATTTTACATCATGTGGGTTACTGCAAGTTACTGCTTGCTTAAGATGTTGTGAGCCACAGTGCTCTGACATTTTCTTTGTAATTCGATTATGAACTTTGACTTTTCTATGATGACTGAGTGTCTTTGTGCATTCCTCTTAAATTTAGGAGAAATGCATGTATGATTATAGAGCTATTAATTACTGCTTTAATATTTGTTTCAGGTTAAGGTCACATAGTTTATGTAGATAAATGGCGTTAGCATCCCCCATATGACAAAAAGCCCACATGGCCTGTTCACAATTATTTCCAAATAAGACTGTAAAAACATTAAATGTCAAAGGTAATTCTCAATAACCATAATGTACTCATAGGGTGTTTTGTTTCATGGGCATTCGTCTATTGGCCATGTAACTGTCTGAGATTCACGCACGCGCACAGCCACACAAGCCGTCAAGGGCTTATTGTAGTTATAACGTATAGCGAAACAAGTCTTTGAAGACAAAGGGAAAGGCAATATTGAATTGTCTGTTTTAGATTTACAGTGAACATTTTCAACTCTGACTTTCAGTGTGGGGTTTGCATGTCTGAATGATTGGATGTGAAAAAGGTAACAGCTCTTCACTCAGAGAGAGAGAAGAATGCTCACCAGATCATTATTCATGCTATAAAGCTGTTTGAAGCAATTACATCATAAAGGATCTTAAAAACTTGATAGCTTGTCTGATGAATTAACATTAACACTTTGGCTCTGTTATATCTGATGAACGTAAGAATGCTGCACACCATGTATGGTATACCGATTCATTCATCTGTTGGAGTGATGTATTCAATCCAGCATGCTAATGTGCGTGAAAAGGTAAATATTTAGTTTAATCTAGTTCTTTATCTTTACCATTGTGCAAACATATGAAATGATAAATCCGATGACACTAACAAGCGCTCCAATTTGATATAGTATCTGAAGGTATTTTGGCATAAGGGGAAGCTTCTGATGCAAATGTGAGGCCAAAGATAGGTCTGGGCACAACGTTCCATGACGACATTCATTAAATGATGAGCTGCAGCAGAAATAGGCACTTTGAACTGGTTGCAAAGAACTCTCACTGGTTACATCCATTTCACATCACTGAAATCAGCACACATGTCAGCCTTAATCAGGTGGGGTTTTTTTTGGATAAGTTATGTAATGAGGTAAGACGAATCAGATGAATGTTTCCTGCTCTGTAGAAGCAATTAGGGGCGGTGTGGTTTAGGGGTTAAGGGTGATCGCATAGTGATCGTAGAATTGCTGATTCGATCCCCTGCTCCTCCATGTCAAAGTTCCCTGAGCGAGACCCCAAACTACCTCGACTGTCGGTATGTGAATGTGAGGCAAAACATTTAAGCATTGGAAAAAAGCTCAATAGAAATGCAGTCCATTAGATTTTGGAGAGAGAGAGCTAAAGCCCCTTGAGATTCGACAGGTCAGGTGTTATTGATCCTTTAGAAGTAAACTTAATCATATACAGTGTGCACCATGCAACCATAAATAGAACACAATGGAAGAATAAAACCAATGCTTTACCTCACACCTATATTTTCCCTTCTGAGATGATGGGAACATTGGTTGTTTTGACAGCAGCTTCACATGGTTGATCATTTATGAGACTGTTCAGAACTCTGCCAAAGCTGACAGTGTTTAAGAACTGAAGAGCTCAATCGTGCAGAGCTTTTGACAGAAACATTTAGAGTGCCCTCATATATCATCTGGTACTTCTTTACAGAGTTATGATGTGCATACTTGTATGTGTATAATTTTCAACAAAACAAATGTTGGACAAATATGTAATTTTGAATTCATCACTGGAAATCGCTCGTTATATATAGTTCAATGATTATAACAGCTTTGGGCATGAATGTGGACAAATGAGCTATACTCTGATGCGATAACATGGATTATTTTAGCTGTATTGAATCCTGTTAAGTGCTTAAAATTGAAATAATGCAGTGACATTATGTTGCATCCCTAAAGGTCAAGCTTGACTTGTACCATTTGGCATTAAATGCATTAAGGAAGCAGATAAAAAGGAGTCTGCCTTTCATATTCTGCGGCTAAATATGTGTAATGTTATTCATGTTGCCATTAAGATCACAATTTATGACCTTATACTAGCATTAAGAGCTGTTGTGGTTTTCACCGCAAGCGTTATACGAGCAAGTTAGATTGTCATATTATTGTATCAAACTCAATTAACAAGATCTTTCAGTCCTGTTTTTACAAGAGGCACCATGCATCCCAATATTCCGACTATTTCTAAAAAGATATTCCGAAAGAAAATAGATTTTCCTAGCACTGAAAATTTTAATTTATCAGCCCATCATTGGTTAAACATGATTTTGTATCCCACCACACATACACTGGATTCATTTCAAGATAAAACTGGATAATATCCATGGTCTCTGGTAATGTTCCAACCCCGTGTTTCAAAAACAGTTATTGCAAACAGTGTGGCCTTTATCCTCATTAATATGTGTCATTTTAAATTTTGTTTCTCCTGTTAAGAACAATCACCAAACTGAGAACATCCTTGTGTTCTTCACAGGATGTGACAGCATTCCATTCCACCCTTGGTTTCTTCTGGGACCAAACCCCTGAGCTTGTCATCCCTTCCAGATTTCTAGTGCCAAACAAATATTTTTTGTGTATACTCCCAGATGTGACATGGATTTTGCAATGGGATGCATGAGACCTTTTTATGATTATGCAAATGAATATATTTTGGACTATTTTTGCTGTCCTGTCTACACTGTCATTTGTATCAAGCTAAATGTACACCAGTTGTATCCTGTTTTCATGTATCTTGATTTCTCTCCAGTTCAGGAAGTGCCTAATACAGCTCTTCACTGGCACGGGGAACATACCTGAGAGTAACCTGAACCAGACATCAGAACGACCTGGACTAACTGCCGAGAGTCAAACTGGAGAGATGTCAGCCATTGCAGCTCGAATCCCTGCAGGTGGTCCATCGTCACCAAAGGCTGATGAGCCAACTGACTGCAGCGCCTTCGCCCAGCATCCTATTCCTGAAAACAAAGTGTGTCCTATGTAACGACAAAACCAATCCCTGTTGGTTACTGTTTTCCTGATACTGCCATGCTTTTCTGGACCCCCAGAACCCATTACTAACTCAACCCATTCTAACCATGTGTTTCAAACTGTGGAAATCAACACAATTTGTTTAGTGTTGTTTTGTCTCATTTTCAGATAAACTACAGAGATCACCGTATGAAGCACAGAGAGTGTGGTCTTGAAGGGTTTCAGACATGCAGAAAACATCAAAAGCATAAATGTTGTGCTCTAAGATGATTTGTCTAATATTTGATTAAACTAAAAACAACAGAGGAATAGGATCTGTACAGATGGAGATGCACACTGTGTGGAAATAATGTAAATATTTGCTTGCTGGATACTCTTTTGTCCCATTATTGGACAATATTTCGGGCCTCCTCTAGATCATCACACATGTTCTAGCTAAGAAGTGAAGAAGTGATTTGATTGTGTCTGTCTCTGTGCAAGCAGAGTTGGCATTGGCTACAGTTTGGTGTACTTTAGAAGCCAGAAAAGGAAATAGTTTGTAGATAAGGACTGAAATTACAATAACTCTTCACAAAATAAGCACAGGGTATCAGCAATATTACAGCAAAATAGTCGCACACAGGTGAGCTCTGGAGTTTGCTAAAGTAGCTGGAGCAGTGTGTTTCGATGTGTCTTCTACTTTGTGGTGCATGTTTGTTCCTTAGTACTGGATATTTGTATACAAAACACAGTTGTCTTCTCTGTGCTGCACAGTGAATCATTCATTTATGTTAAAAAGTTACAGTATGGTCTATCTTTGCAATATAAGGAGTGTTACAATCATGTTTGGTCCATCTGGTAAGAGTTACACTTACTGTCTTATGTCATTGATGCATTGTTGCCAAATTTGTGAGGTACTGTGATAAAGATTTATTTTACAAATATAAGTATTTCAAATCCATTCAAATTCATAACACGTTATTGCTCTGAAAGCTGTGTAACTGACACAGCGGAACACAGTGTTACGACCCCAGTATGCTTCAAAGTACCTGTTGGATCATCTGGTGGTGTTGCGGCATCTGTGGAATTTGAAGAGGGCTATGTTTAAAGGAAACAGAGGGTCACGTCCGCATTGTGCCATGATTGATCAGATGTGAGAGTATATAGGGGTTCAGACTAATTCTGTCCGACCATGAGTTATGCGATGAATACTTGAAAGGAGTGTGTGCACCATTATTCACGTCATGCATGACATTGTTCTGTTGAAACATACTGAAGCCTTAAAATGTGAGGAAGCCAATATATAGCAATGACACCAAGCTCTCAACATTGATAGGACTTCATTTATTAATGTTAAATGTTGTGCACAAATGTAAGTCATATATCACTGTGCTCCATTATGAGTATGACTTTTTCAGCCACTTCTACAATTTTGTGTGTAACAGAGAAAAACTGTGTGAAAATATAATCGTGTTTTTCAAACATAAAGACTTTCAGACTGCATATTACACAATAAGTAATAATACAGTAAAGTCAAACGAGAATAATTACGTCAAAAAAGGGGTCGATCTTTTGATCTTTACATCTGATTGAGAGTTTATTTTACTGGACATTAGGGATGCACCAATAAAATACTACAGATTGGGTATCGATATCATGGTACTAATATATACGCATCTGATCCGACCTGGAATATTGATATTAATAATTAAATAATACTTTACATTCCCATTCACTTACTATTTACAAACTAATGTGCCACAAGTGGCAATGTCCACTACTGCTAAAGCCGGTTGTCTGCATAAACTGCTCACAAAAAAAAAAAGGAAACAAAAAACATCAGTTCATGGGTAAAGTTTCTCTTCTGCTTTACAAATGTTTTACTTGGTATCAGATCAACAAGAGAAATAATGAACACAAAACAAACAAAAAAAAACATTTGGGGCCAAAGAATTGCACATAAGAAAATTGAATTTGTATTAAAATGTAAAATGCACGTCCTTTTGGAAAGCACCAGATCACATGACCACCTGTCCTAACTGATCACAAGAATTCAGTATAACAAGCCAATGTCATGTTGTGCTGAAAATTGAAATGTTCCATTCATGTGTCTGTACATACATTCACCAGTGACTACTTGTATACTTTAATCCTCCACCCTAACCTTTCAACCTACTCACACATCCTACACACACAAAGATCTATCCAGACTTATTGGGGACTTATAGCAAGCTCTGTGGCTTTCGGCAGAAGCGATTTGACTTGAAAATAGGACAGGATATCAATCAAACACACCTGCCATCGTGGCGTGAGGATTACACACTGCACTGCATGCTGATAAATTGAAGGGCCAGTTAATGTATTCATTGGTAGAGCTCCTGTTTCTCACTTTCCTACCAAATATCAAGCCACCTCTGTTGTATTGTACTTATGAATGCATGTCAAGACTTGTGCTGCTGTATTTTTGTCTCGACTTCGACTTACAGGAGTTTACAGGTCATAGATGCACGTTGATGTCTTTATTAAACTATATTTTTTGAAATGCAATCATACATGGTGACATTCTGTTGGTGCTTTAATGTGACTGCAGCTCAAATGTATAAGATCATACGTCCATTGTATATCAAATATCCAAAGTTTATGTTCAAGAACATAACCCAACCCAGACTACAACATTGTCAAATACCTGCAACTCCCAACAACACCAATGACTATTAAAGTTTTACACTATGAAAAAGTCAGACAAAAAAAACATGATAAAAATATGGAACAAATGTTCTACATTGGCACTATCCATGTCAGCTTCTTACTTTTATTTATCATTCTTCTAGCTAGTTTGTAATCAACATAAATTGCCGTACACCAAATATACAATTACGCAATTCAGATTTTATTTACTCAGGTATGTAAACACGCAATAATACGTTGTATTATTACCTAAGTAACCAATGTCCCATGCTCACTTTGAAACCACAAATGCTTTTGTAAAAGATGCTTTTCACAGCCAGACCAAAGAGTATGAAATAATCTGTGACAAGGAAGATGAATCCCGATGACATCACTGATCAATTACTCTATTGCACATCTGCAATGAGAAACTCTACAGAGGTAAGTCTTCAGTGGTGGGATTATAAGACATATGTAGCTGTTAAAACCACATAAATACAATCCAGGTGAATGGCAAATTATAGTACCATAGCACCACTTTTGTGTTCAGGTGGCAATTCAGATAATTGTAGACTTTTAGAGGAAGTGATTTTATTTACACAGCAACTTCAATGAATGTAGTCAAGTTTTGTCAGGACAAAACTCACGAATCCTGTGATTTCAATTGCCCACTTCATTACAGCCCATTACGTGGCAAATTTCAATGACATGACTTGGAAGTGTGTCTACAATACGTTGTCGAGTTCAACACAACAAATAAGCTGGGGTGGAAAATGCAGTATCAAACAGAAATGTGCAGGCAGGCTATATCAGGAAGATTCGTGTGATTCAATGCAAAATGTCACAGCTTTGCTCATCTCTTCTTTTCTCAAACTTTCATAGGTAATGCAAATAGGGGAGATACTGCACCCACCGACCGGATTGCCGGTTCGATCCCCCACTCATCCATGTCCATGTTGATGGTCCCTGAGTAAGACCCTAACCCCAAATTGCTCCCAACAAGGAAGTGGGCCTTGCATGGTTACCTCGGCTGCCGGTATGTGAATGTTTGTATGAAGGGGTGAATATGAGGCAAACATTGTTAAGTGCTTTGGATAAAAGCGCTATAGAAATGCACTCCATTTACCACTTACCACCAACATGTCACCCTCAGTCATCTTTCATTTTAACCTAGGAACTACAGTATACTATAAAGTAGTACAGAGAAAGAAAAACGAAAGGTACTTTATTGATCCCCATTGGGAAATTAATTCTCTGCATTCTTTCCCATCCTCAATGAAGAGCAGTGGGCAGCCAACACATGCACATGCAAACACACACACAGGTAAGCCACACAGACACGTGGAGAACATGCATATTCTGCACAGAAAGGTGTGCCATTGTGCCACCACCGTGTATAGCAACACTATACAGCATCATGAGTAATACACAATTCAGTTGTACTGTATATCTGAAATGATGCAAAATGTATTTACCCAATCTATTTGGTGTATAGTCATGAAGCATATAGTGATGAAGAAATAATCCCTAATAATAATTCAAATGTCCCAACAATAAAGAAAGACAATATACAGTATACTATATAACTATACAATAGGTATATAGCTGCCAGCAGGAAAAGCTTTAGATTACGGCAGATATTTACAGAACATCAAGCCTGGTTGCTGCACATCAAACTCAGATGTGTCTTACAGTCAATTTTCTTTGTTCACAAGAAAATTACAGCGGGCCTCTCCCATTCCCCATTGGAAATTTTCCATCTGCGGATGGCTTTGAAGTAACAGTGACACCCATGACTCCACATACATCATGACGACGAAGTTGGGTATTTTTTATTCTGTTTTCTTTACTACAAAGATTGTCAAGACACAAGCCAAAGATGAGAGCTGAATTCTAACAGTGTGTGCAAGCCCGGCATAAAGACATGTCTACGAGGACAGAGGGAAGAGGGCAGAGACACAAAAGGTGAGGGCGCACAACAAAAGGTGGCAGAGGTCTCTGTCCAAAAGGTAGAGAATGATGAAATAATTAAAACGAAGCTCATTTCCCTCAACAGTTTAAACAAAAAGGTGGCTGCCACTGCTAACGTCAAGGGTTGTTTTTTTTATTCAGACTTTCCCTAACTGCTGCAGAGGTGATACGCAACTGGCCAGCAGGCATTATGACAAGTCTCAGTATGTGTGTGTGTTTGTGTACATTTACCTGTTTGGCATTCTTCATGTAGGTTCTCTGCCTTCGGTGGTTCTAGTGCACTGAGGTGGCCATTACAATCCTAATTATCTACTATGAAATTCTCCTGATATCATATTCCTGGCATAACATGCAGTCATCAATGACAAACTAGATCAGTCAGGGAGAAGCTTTCATGTTGGGTTCTTTGTACAGCTGGCAGCTGTTTTCAGGCCTATTAGCATAAGTCATGTCCCAAGCTATTACAGCAGTTACAATTGACGCGAGGGCCATTTTCTAGTCCTGCCATAAACAATCTGCTCAAACTAAATACAGGCCTGTGCTGCAAACTCTCTCAATCGGTGGTGCATGGAAATGACATCAGCTGACGTTTTTTGATGAAACGTATTTTGAATGACTTTTGGTTGACTTTACATTTATAGCAGAGCGCAAAACCATTCATCTACTTTTCTGTGGGCCACAAGCCACACTGTATAAAATGACAACTTGACCCTAATATTTAAATATATTTATACTCGAAATTCAATTATACCCTAACAGCACACAATGTTCACACATGCCATCCTTAACATGAAAAAGGTTGTTCATGTATTGTTAATTGTACCTCGGCCTGATAGTAATTTCCTGGTTGTTTACAATGACATTTTACGCCGCGTACAAAATGTGCTAATACTAATCTACTAATAGACACTCTGAATATAGCTGTCATCTACTGAAGATGCTGAGTAGACAACACATAGGCTTAGACAAACAACTTTCTGCACTGAGACCCACTGCTTGCACTAATGTGATAGCTCTCCATTACAAGTCCAAAAATACTGCCCAAAAATATATGCTAACCACTCGACAGACCACATTGAATATGGCACAAGTCTTACTAGGCAGAATATATCTGGCTCTCAGATCTTATATTTTGAGGGCACCATAGCACAAACCTGACCTTCAGACACAGGATGAAGGGATCAAAATGAGTTTTAAAAGGCGGAATAGAACACGATCCTGTAAAATTGATAGGGATTTTCTGCAGAGAACATACATCTGATTAAAGCAACAGCTGCAGCCCACGACAGTATAAAACAAAGCTGTATATCTATAAATTCTAAAATGATCATAAGTCAGAAATGCATGCAACTCAGCTGCACAGAACCACACTATGAATGGAGTTGTCACTTTCAGGTAAGTGATTTGTCAGAGCTGGTACTCCGTTAAAGGGCAGTCTAATTGCTGGTGTATAAATATTCCACAACATCAGTCTTTTTTCCTCAAAATGAAAAAGGACATTACGGCTTTCTATTTCCCCTGCACTTTTAAACCTATCATTAATTGATAAGATGTCATCATTTAGGAGTTTGCATTAATATTTTATCCCGGGAAAAAGGCAAAGGAAGAAAACTATGGGTCTTGATGAAATGGTCTCAGTTCAAAGAGCCCTGTGTTGTTGGAACCTTGAGGTGACTCAGGCAGAGACTAAAATACATTACAAATGTCAGTGATAAATTTTGGCCAGAATAAGCAATGTATTTAAATACTTACTAAATTGGGCTTGAAAATAATTAGACTTAAAATATTACCAGAATATTCCCCTTTAATTATTCAATATGGAAGTTGAAATATAGCTCTGTGTGGTACTGCCCATTTTGCATAGAGTCTGTAGCACATTCACATCTGCATCACACTGTAAGCAAAAACATACTGACACGAAAAGAAGATGTTTTGGACCTTCTTATCCATTTTCTCTCTCGAAATAGTGTGTAATCTAAAATTGTATTAAGAGCTGGTCTGATGTTCTAAACCACCACAGCCCACTGAAAAAGGGGAACTGATTTGAAACAAAAAACAACTCCATGCAGTTAAAAGCCTTAATTTGGAGAGCTGAATGAAGCTCATATGGGACCTCTGTTAGTCATGAGAAAAAAAAAAGTCTTCAAAGCCTACTGCTCTTTTAACTTAACTTTTTAACTAATCAATATGTCATCAACACATTAAAGGAAGAAGCTGTTGGAGCACATAGACACACACTGGTCCAAATAACAGACGTGAGTTCTGATACAAAGGAAGAAGGAAGAAGCATAATCCTGGGGACAATACTAGCTGTTCAATATTTGTGACATCAGGAAACGTTACTCTACCAGTGGAAAGGAACATATACATATCAAAACCATACATATTCTCATGACATAGACATGATATAGATATTCTACTGTCTTAGGTGAAACTGAGAAAACTAATTTACTAATTTCTTTTATTTTGGTGGATTCTCTACAACAATCAATTTCTTATCAGAATGCACATTGCTTATCCATTGGTCCTCTTCTTCAATTCCACGACAAAACAAAATCGGAGAAGTTTATATTGACTTGTTCAAAATCAACCTTTTGCATTCTTTGTCCCATCAGTGACATAATGAAAAAGAACCTCAGCAAAACGAGACCTTGCCCATTCAGTGACCTGGTGATGGCCACAAACCATTAGGGACTGTTTGGTCATTAGACTCCCTG
>OMNV01013796.1:46862-76042 GCA_900303265.1 Brotula barbata
TAGACTCCCTGACTTGACACATGCTGCTGAGCTTGATATCTAAAAGCTATTAGTGAGTCATAACATTTAGAGGACTAGAACAGCAGCGAGGGCGGCACATCAACAAGTGTGGCTGATTCTCCGATTCACAGACACATAGTGGGAAGGCAACAAGAGCTGGAATGGCCAGCAGTGAGCTCCAACATTAGCACTTCACACTGAGTACAGAATGCACGTGCAGAACAGCGGGTTTAGATTATGATAACACAGTGTATGAGAGAAACTGTAATGACTCCAACATTCTGATTGTTTTAATCTGAAGAATAACACATCGTAATTTCATTGTAATATCTGATAAAAGCCTCGACAGATATAAGCTTGTACTTCCTAGAAAGTACTGTAGGAGATAAAGAACCCATCATCTTGGCAGATAACAATGTAGACGCGAGTATAAATCTGAACTCAATTAAAGTAGAAGTAGCTGAATTCCATTACAACATGCGCCTGCAATATCCCTCTTGAAAAGCAGCCAAAACACCATCAAGTAGTGAATTAGACGTCCAGTGGACAAAAAATAAAGGAACAAATATGGCAAACACTCCTTCTCCCTCCCCTACATCTGTTTCTACATGTCATTGTCCAACCCCACCTCTGACAAAACTGTAATGGATAAACAAAAAATATGATTCCATTTTGATTTAGCACCATGCGCCTTGCCCAATGCAGCTGTGAAATCATCTTGAATGATGACTTCATTATTGTGGGCAGTGTTTTGTAAATGATTGGATCCTAAAAGAACTACTTCTCCTTTCCTGAACTGCCATAAATATGTAAGTAAAAAAATTAAATGTAAACATGAGCTTCTTCTCAGACTCTATTTGCTGAGGATCTACAGTATATTACGAAAGTGTAAGGGGGCCAGGCATGTGCTCGTCTGCATCTAATGGATTCCCTCTCTATAAGTATAGACATTAAAGTACCTATTTGTATAGTCAAATGGGCAACCTCTGTCCTTGAATTCACAATATCTGCAGACAAGTGAAGATATTGTGAATACCTTGCAAATATTGTCATATGCATGACACACATGAATGAGCACAAAGATGGAGACACACATAGGCATCTACTGTATATTGTTTGTGCAGATGCAAAGTTGCGAGAGCATATCATAAGCAAAAAGGCAATTTCTTTGTGAGGATAGAGGGATAGAGGAGAGCAGGATAGACATGACTGTGACTGGCTGTGTAGTACACAGAGACATGATCTGGTTCTGCATGAAAGTTAAATCAGGAGGAAACAAAAACAAGAATAAAAAGAGAAGGGGGGAATAAAAGTAATAAAATAAATTGTTTTGCCTCATATCGTTGACAGTGGATTGTCGGGGCAGCGCATTAGAGCTAAGGGAAGAGGCGGCGTCCTCTGTTGTACCCCTACTATAATATTATATTGCATAATAAATGTTCCCAACTCAGATGGACAAAAAGTTATGAACAGTATAGTATAGAACATTAGATGTATCAATGTAGTGTATCATATTATCGGCACCCTTTGTTCCAACCCCGTGCTGACCTGGTTATTTCCTTTTGTATGTTCTCCCTGTGTCTAAATGGGTTTCACCTGTGTGCTTTCACCCAAGCCACAAAAGATAAATTACTACTGCCATTGCCCTTGATCAAGACACTAGGGTGTACATCTGGAGGTCATCCCATTCAAGACGATAATAAAGATTATCTATTCAACTTCCATTATTGATCTTTATAGAGTCAATTGCATGCATTATTGATGGATAGTTTAATCAAATGGGTGCAAAGATCAATACAAAATTGTCTATAAAATATTGACTGTGTCATTGTGTTATCGCAGTGAAACAGAAATGCAGAAATACAAAACGGCTATTATTATGGTATAAGCCTTAGACTCCAAGCAAAACATAAGCAGTTATAGTGGACAGATAAATGGATAACATGCAGAAATACTAAACATGGCAATAACCATAAGAAAACATGACACCACCTATAAAGGACAAAGTTTGTTGAAGACATTTACAAATTTATGGCTGTCAATTTGACTTAAAGCAGGACATTTTGATGTCTTCAGTGTGATTCTTTTTCAAAATACAGATACAAAGAACTGCAGTTGACAAAATGTATCTAGGTAAAATTTAGAAAAAAAACCCAACATATTTCTCAAGTTTACGGTTTTGTGAATGATTGGTAGAACCGTATATCCTGTGATTGCTTATCTTCGGTTTTATTGCTAACTCTTGATCAATATAATGGTTGTGTGTGACTGACAGCTCTTACCATCTGCACAGACTCTTTAGTAATTGCTGAAGAGCTTTACTCTGAATTTCTGCCGACAATCAGCCTCCACCTCCTGCTGCCATGGCTGCTCAAAGCATACAGTACATCAAACTCCATCTGTTGACTGAAAAAAGGAAAAAACCTACTTAATGGAAAGGAAAGATGGTGATTCACAGCTTTTTATTTCCTCGCTCACATTGTGTGCCACCGAAAGGCCGACCTCTTCAAAGCTATTTCACGGCACTAGAGTGATAGGTTGAAAATGTGAAAGCACTGATTTAACCTATATGCACAACGTTCATTATTATGGGTTTGATAAAATATTTGCATGAAGTGATGAGACAGCATTATATGACTTTTTTGGTGGACCACTTCTAATTTTGAAAGTATGAATGCAGCAAGACTAAAAAATGTTATGATGATTACACCGACTTAAATAATGTTTATTTATCGAGTGTTATCGTTTCCTTTTTTGAACAGTTTCTCCATACTAGACTGTACAGTGCTTTTGTCTTTTTTGCCCTACCAGCCATCGCCCTACAATTCTTCCTCTGGAGCAACCATGCTGTATTAAAATGCATGGCCAGCTGGGGTTTCCAGCATCCGTGCTCTTACACAGAGGTGTGAGCTGAGGGATGGGGGTGAGACAGCAGGGGAAGGGGGAGGGAGAGGTGGCCTGCATGCCTGCACCTGGAGTCTAAAACCCCAGAGGGGGGACACAAGTGCAGCTCCTTGCCTGAGGGCCACACCTCCATCCACGTAGTGTCACACCGTAATACCTCAGTGTGTTCCCCTTAAGTCGTGACTGACATGCTGAGGTTTAGTTAATCTGCGTGACTGACCCAGACTGTCAGACAGCACTGTCTGGAGGGCATTCATCGAACTGATGGAATGAAATTCATTCTCTCTCTAGGTATGATGTGCAGATACGCACAATAGTGTCAATAGTGGTTGATAGGTGGACACATCCTTTCCTCAGGTTTTTGTGATGATGGAATATGAGATTAGTATTTGGAGGATCTGTAGAAAACCCAGTTTGGATTGAATAAAAAGCCATAAATTTATTTCCTACAAATGAGGTTGGAAGTGTCTGTCTTCAGTGCTTTCTCTATGTTTCTTAAAGATAAAATATGACTGAAGCAAGGAAAACTTGCACTTGAGATTTTCCCCCACTGTTGATGGTACACATTTTGGTCAAACCGAATGAAGATACAGAACAGAAAAAGATTGACTAGATTTTACTGCCGTGCACTACGTTGACATTGTTGACAACATGAGAGTATAGTGAAATGACTGTTCTCTGTTCTGTTGTGATAAGACGTCCCATTGGGACACAACATGTCAGCGTCAGACCGAATAATATTCACTGGTCGTGACATAACAAGAGGTTGTGAAAAGAACCAACTTATGTTCCCAAACTTAAATGTCATACGCTCAACAGGGGGGTTGTTTGACTAGATCATCTCAGTGAGGTATAGAGCCAACAGTGGGCTGGGACTATTTTTGAGCCCTACACTTGGACTGCAGCCCACCAACCCATTACATGCTTTTGCATGCACCCTGATACAACTACCATGACTTCAAAGCAACAAAATCAAATGAACTAATTGTGCCAAAATAATGACTAAATAAAGTGAAAATCAATTTAAGTGAAAGAAAATGCCATGTTTTCCATTGCAAACAAATAGAGCAGAAAATGTATGTTATTTCATAGGAGGATCTTTACGCATTTCAATATATATAGACATGTGGGAAATGGGAATCAATATAATAACGTCTAGGGCCTGCCTGCAGCCTTGAGTAAAACAGGACAAAAGATATGTTTTCTATGGAATGATAACAAGGATCATCTTCATCTCTTGTCCTACCAGAGATATTCATTAAAAATGCCTACCTCGATTCTATTACAAAAACTCTACAAACGATCATTGGCATAATTAACTAAACTAGTGATTATTGGAAATACAAATCAACTAATAGGGCAATGACTGCAATGATTAATCTATAGCTCCTCAGAGACTATTCTGTTACATGCTAGCAAATACTAACACCTAGGACATGAAAACATCTTTGGAAAATATCTTTTAATGATCTTTACTGAAATACAAATGAAAATGTTGCACAATGCAAACTGTCAGGCGTAAATGTTCCTGGATGGATGGTCTGTTGTCTTGTTCAGAGATCGAAATAATAATTGTCCTCTTGACTAAACCTAATTGTGATTAATGTTGAAGTCACTAAATGTCCACACTGGTGGTTTGAGAAAAATGGAGTGTTTGGGCATTTTCAATACAGCCTGCTACATCAACCACAGTATATCCTATTGTTGAGGGATTTCCAATGCACACATGTATCTGTAAGAATACTGTAAAGGAATCTCCGCAGGGAAGTCTCCTCTATCCGATTCCTTCATGCATTTAGGCAGATCAATTGCTGGATCATTTGAGAGCGGACAAGTATCCAATTAAGAGACCTGAGGTGCACCCGAGGATGTACCGCGACAATAAAAATCTATTCTCCCTGAATAGGACTGGGAATCGGTGTCCTACCAAGATGAAACAACATTTACTTCGCAAGTCAGCAATCATTCAGATTGAACATCACGCAAAGTGAAGTCTTTTCAATATGAGTCCAATGAATCAGGCCCTGGTTTTCATTTCTATGAAGGGGCTGCCCACTTCCTGGAGTTAATCCATCAGACATTCTCTCTCCTGTACCCTTCCGCTCACAATCTCTTGGGTCACATTCATTCCATTTCATCTGAATGAAGGGCCAGGTGCATTTGCTTTATTTTGCAAATAGTGTTGAGTTCCAACAAAAAGCCCTTTTTGACTTCCTTGTGGAGCTTGTCTAAGGGATGTCTCAGTGACATATACATTGCAATACAATACACAAACTATGACTACACTACAATTCTAAAAAGAAAACATCTAAAAAATGACAACATGCCATGTCAGGTCTTCAGGTCTCAGGTACAAGCTGTCCTAATGTTATCAATACAGAGATATTCCGCATTTCGTAATGTTTTGTATTGTATTTTGTGTGACCAGGTGTGCACTTAATGAGGCTACGAGCATCACAGCTCAGTGACTCCAACTATATCAGCTCAGATATATCTGGGTCGTGGATGGTTTAAACAGGGACAAACACATGTATTCAGATTACATAGTCATTAAAACACGCTGTGAGCAAAATGAACTGCAATTGTGTGAGGTACACACGATACACCGTGTGTTAAGTGTGAAAATGTGTTGTGAAAATGGCTTACCTATGACAGTCAGCGCAGACTTCCAACCAGAGGGGCGGGAGAGACGCATTATTATCGCGTACGGGCCCGCGCTTTTTTCCCAGACGCATCTTTGGCAGGTTTGATTTGAGTATTACATTGTTTATATATATAATGCAAAATTCATGCTATGTGTCAAACTATCCTGATCCGTACAAATGACTGAAATGGTGGAAATCTGTGATTTGAATGTTTATGTATTTAGTCTAAGAATGGTATGGTCGAGTAGTTGGAGAAGGGCACAGAGTCCACTTCAGCGAATCCATCGACAAACCTGACCAGACCACATGACTTACGAATCCAAGTCACACTGACGGGCGTGATTGCCAAACATTAAAGACTTACTTGGGTCGAACCATTGTGAACTCTGCTCCTTCCACCACAAGACACATGATCTTACAAGCTTTCATTAAAATTCGGGGCAACGTAGCAACAAATATAAGCATTAACAAGCTTATAAGATTAGAGTGAGCGGAAGCATTTATTCCAGCCCCATTCAGTGAAATGACATGTTCTCTGCCACTGCAGCAAAATTCTCTCCACTAACATTGATACTTAAATTATGCAAGACATGTATAAACTGAATATATGTAAGCTGCTCTGCCAGCCAGAACAGCTTACAGTGAGTTTGCGCCTCATTCATTCTTGGGATTTAGACATGTTGTGCAACCAGGGTGGGTACTGTTACTGAATACTAGATCCAGAATACAAAAATGAAGTATTGGTGTTAAGTCTAGAATACATTCCAGAAAAAGGCATATTTACAATACAGTTACTTGTGTTTTTCCAGTCAACTACTTAAGCACATAAAAAGAAATAAAATCTAGCTTTTTCTTCAATCAGCCCATCATGACTAACAGAGGAGTTTTTGGTTGCTGGTGATATTGCTATAATTTTCAATATAAAGGTGATAAGGGGAGACATTTTACCGTCAAATGCAAGCTTGTACCATAACTTACGTCCAACATTTAAGATGTTGTCAACGTCAAAGGCATAGTTCAATGCTATGTACTTATCTGAATATCACCCTTTATATAAACTCTGTGAAGTATAAAGAGGAATGTTCAATATCTGATATGAACTAATACAATTTAGTAAAGGGTTGACACTTTCCTATTGTGATCATCACAGCAAGACATTTTGAAAGTTGTCTTTATTGTACAGTATTTGGACAAGCATAAGGGTGTGTGATGTACAGCGTTAGTTACATACATAATAATTCAGAGAAGTTTCCTTCTGGTGAATGAACAATAAACAATGTAGGTTTATATTACGGGTGATGTGGAATTTCACAAACGTTGCCAATCCACGCTGGCATTATTCGGTGCACAACAGACAAAAGTAATTCTATAGAACAGCATGTAAAACATACATGTCAACCTTTCCATTCACTGATATTGTAGTTGAGTAATAAGACCAGCACATGAGAACCAATAGTGCATCACAAACATTGAACATGGCATTCGCATGAAGATGTACTCTGATTGTCTTCTGAATATGTTAGATTTGCTAAGCTGATGCTGTAAATAGTGGTGTCCTGGTTGCGATGGGTCAGCAGTGATTTTCCTTGCCCTTTTTGATGGGTGGCTATGATAGAGAGCTTGGATTGTTAGGAGTGGAGAACCAATAATCTTCGATGACTTGATAACAATGCACTGTCATTTCTTATGGGTTTTTATTGTTGGAACTACTGTAGACTGTGATAGATGAAGTGAGAATGCTTTCAATGATGGCTGTGTAGGAACACAGGAGAATGATTTTTTTTGAGTGTGTGTTGATGTTCCACCCGAGTGTATTGCTTATTGGAGTGTTAATGCTCATGATTATCTTGAACTACTGGTGGAGACCTATATTTGTGACTATTAAGTTAGGGAGTCCATAAAGAATTAAGTTGAAAGCTGTTGGTTTAACAGCTACTTTGTGGTGAACGTCATCCTCTAAGACTGTGTGTGACAAGTGACCTGTAGAGGAAAGCCAGACAAAGTTATTACACTTGCAGGTTACATTGGAATGAAGTCCTTTCAGTATTCATCTTACATGGATTAATAATGTCAAGCTGTCGGCTTGATATTTAGTTTTGGTCTCCGCAAAGAGATCTCTGTCTAATGAACAGACACAGAGTGACATTGTCCGTGTAGTCTGTTTAAAACCACATGATGCAAATATAGATGGAAATTGTGTGCAACATTTACTGTACCATATGTTGTGGTACTCCTCTGTTCCAGAATCTCAGAATTTTGACTGCCCCCTTTTCTAAGGGCATGGATCGTCTGGCCCAAGGTCAGTCCAGCCTTCAGAAGATCTACAACACATAGTAACATGGTGTTCAGCGTAGCTTGAATTCATTTACCCACTTATGCCTAATCATGTAATGTAAAAAACAGCTGAAGTACAGTTCATTGTATTAACTAAGATGAATGTATAGCAATAAGCATTGGGATGTGTGAATAAAACATACTGTCCACAACAGCGGTTACACTGTGTGTATTCGCTATAGCGCTGCTATGCCACTGGTTCAGGACCACACTGTTGGCTCCACTTAAACTGAGAATTACAGCTGTTTCCAGGGGTTTCTCCAGGGCAAGTTGTTCCGCACTGGAAAGAAGAGAGAGACAGATGACACGACAAGGAGTGTTGTTTTGACTCATAACATATGTACAAAAAAACAAATACACTGACAAAGATAACGGCTCGATTGTCCCTCGGGGAGTGAAGCAAAACAGATAAATAAGTTATTCGTAAAAATAGAACATAACGGGGAAGGAAATGTCGATGCCAATCCACTGAACTATAAATTCAAATTACCTTTTATGCACGTCCAGTTTTGATTGGCGGAGATTGCTGGCATTGTTCTGAACCCGGTCAAAGATCAGAACCATACGGCACTCTTAAAACAGGAAACAAACAGACAGATAAAACTTGGGAAAACTTGGTCTATTTTGTAGGGCGGGTCTGTGCATGGGACATGAACTATAGTCAATGACAAATGCCAAAGAAGTGACGGGAGGTGTGGCAAATCGCAGATAAGGCATGAGTGCAGATGGTTTGACATGTATGACACTTTGTTTTCACCAGACAAACAAATCTGCCATCACCTGCTATAATCATTTTCTGATGGCTAATTAAACAGGAAATGTCCATTGTCTTGTGAAGTAACAGCTGGAATTCAAGTCATGGTGTCAGTCGCTCTATAGTTAGGAGCAGAAACGCCAGGCTAGCGGCTGGCACATATGTCTGGCCTAAGGCGGTGTGTAAGGCCAACCTGACACTTTGTCAATCATATTGGAGAGACTTATTCCATCCTGAGACAACCTTTGACTGATGGCATATATAGACACAAATAATTTATATACAAAATAATACACAGATATGACAATGATAGTGATTTCTCATTGAACTGAAAATACTGTCAATATGTTGCATGATGTTTTAAGTTGAAGCCTGTAATCCAATTATATCACATCCAAAAAGTGTTCTAAAAAAAGAGTAATTCCCAGTGAAACATATGAATTAATATCTTGTTATGATATTAATTCATTTTATGTTTTACTAGCACTTATTCTAGGAAACCGCATTGTTAATGTGTTTCATTATAGCTACACAATGAATGACATGTAGCTATGCATGAAGCATTCAAGGGCCCAGGTTATTCATATCACCATAAATAATGTGTAATGCAGCCCTTCTTAAATGTATTTTAACAACCAAACATCACAGTATTATTTGATTTACAACTTCAACTTAATGGGATATGTAATTCTAATTTAAAATGAAATTTAAATTTGATACACAAAGTTCTAATTCTAATATGATGATGAAGCCATGAGAATGATACAGCAGGGATCCAATAATATATCCTCATTGATTTCACACTGCCTAAGATGAGGTTTCTATATATACACATTCTGGGAAGATTGATGAGTTTCAACAGATTAAGCCTATTGCTCCATTTAGTTCTTATATAAGAAGCAAAGAGCTCTGCTCCAGTTCTGTACTATTCTTTCATTATTTTTGTTAGAAAGGAAAAGAGGTCTAACAACAGATATATTACATCTGTACAGTACCGGACAGGTTGAGTGCAGCTAGTTTGGCAGGTGGCATATCTGCTGTGAAGTGCTCCATCCCCAGGAAAATGAAGGCACTGCAACTGGACAGCAACATCTCCATCTCAAACAGACTTGGGAAACACAGATTGAAAAGGTGAAGTGTGTTGTAAAGAAGCAAATAGTCCCACAGTTGTTGAATATTATCAGTGTAAAAAAAATCATATATAAACAAGGTACAATGTTGTAGCTTTTATTTGGGTGAGCTGTTTTTTTTTTTAGCCTGTTGTCCTTGTATCTTTAAAGTCCATGTGAAAGGTCAGTGGCATAATGAGACCTTGCTTTTACCTACAAAACACGTATGCCTTATACAACTGATCAACAAATCTCCAACCTGGGTATTTGTTCCGTGCCCATGAAGCCTTCCCAGCGAGGGATTAACTGCCGGCTGTTGGTTTCCAGAATCTTCTTCATCGTCTCCGTCAGACTGGTCCCTTCTTCAGCATACATATTTCATAATGTATGTAAATGTTGGTTGCAACATAGAAACTTTGTAAAGTATTGTTAAAACAAATCAAGAAACCTTCCATGGGTTAGTAATTGATGTGTAGCAAGCTGACAAGGCAACGTTCAGCTGCTGAGAATTCTACAATTCAGCTTCCTGAGGGGAACTTCTGTGTCTTTTCTTGTTAAAGGAAATTCATTTTTTAAAATTTTATTTTATTTATCTTTTCATACAATTTGGTTACTACTGGTTTGTCTCACTTTTTTGGCCCATATGCCTGTAATGGTAAAAACTAATCTAAGAATGACAGATCAAAGCCTGTGCTGTTCTGCAAAATCTATTGGAGTGTTTGGGTAATAACTGTAATTTCTGTCTTTATCTTTCTTCCAAATACATGTAGCAAAACTGGGTGTTTGTTTAGATCTTGATGCCATCAGATAACTGCTATGATCTACTGATGGAATGGCAAAACTATGAAAATAAGAAACCGTTTGTACACACTGCCCATTGTAAAAAACGCAACTGGAGCTTTCATTGTTTTTTTACTTTCCATAATACTGTAAAATTTCCCTCGCAATAGTCCCGGAACAATCTCACACATTTGAGATTTTTCGGCCATATATGACCAAACAAACTGTCTGCAATAGTACAACTAATACAGTACTGCACATCAGGTGGGCAGGGATCTGCATGTAAACATATGCACTCAGTGTATTTAAATAGTCTGGACTAGAGAGACTAATTTTACTTACCAAAGTGGCCTTCATTGTAAAGGTCAACGATATCTTACAGGTATGTTAAGTATAATGACATATGATAAAGCATGATATATTTAAGAAACACAACCTACAGACATAAAACAAGAAACACTGTATATTTTAGAGCTAAATCAATAAAAACGATACATTTGAAGTTATGTGCGTCAACTTGGAAGGTGTTAGAAGGCAAAGCACGGTTCGTGGGTGTCTGGGTAGAAAAAAAATGAAAATGAGTAAACCTTTGTAAAGCATAATTAATACACAATCCATTTCTCAATAATAAAACTACTTGCAAATTGTAAGTTAAAATATGAGCATAGACAAGATTAAGGCAGACATAACAAAAGGAATAAGCAGCTGTAAATAGGGGTTGATATAAAAAAGCATGACAGAGGATAATGTTCAGACGCATGAAATTGGATCTTTTATTTTAAAAAAACATTATGTAATTGATTGAAAAATGACTTAAAAGAGAGGTGGCAGGAACTTCAATAATTGCTTATGCTGACAGCAGGTAAAAGTGATATTGCTGTCTGTATCTGACAGGTCCAGATTAATTCACTGAACTCACCGCTTTGATGGCTTTGCTTTGATCTTGCTTCCCCTTAGATGACTTGCCACCTCTAGTCTCCTTTTTGTTTTCACTTTCAACTGGCACAAACAGGAGACAGAATTAATATGTTCACCTGTGTCTGAGGGGTAGATTACACAACATTTAGGTAAAACAACAACAACATGAACTTCACTTTCTCAGTATTTGCAATTTCAAGGTGACATTTACTGCTAACTGAATGACCGTTCCCTCTGCTCATGAAAGTCCCAAGAGTCAATCAGCATCGTTTTAATCCAAGTTGAAATGATAAAATTCAGACGTCCGTCTAGTAACGCAAATTAACAAATATACAGAAAGACAGATAGATAAAATTCAACTTACAAACAGAGACTTGAGGCACACTTGAAAAAGTCTGGGACCTCCAGAATTAGAAAGTAGGCAGACTAAACAAGGCATTGTTACTCTGTGACATCATACTACTGCACCACACACAGAAAAATAGTCACAAAAATTGTTACCATACAGTTATCTAAATAGTTAAATGTGTAAAAATGGACTTTTCAGCTAATCTTAGCTCAGTTTTATCAGATGTCCTTCCATGTGCAGATCTTGGATGCAAAATGGCAATGATAACTTTTTTGTCATTAAGAATTTCTAATGAAGAGTTGTAGCTCGATGAAAACATATATTTTTTTAAAGTCAAAGTTGCACATTATTACTGAAGCCATATGAACAGACATGCTCAGAAAGCCAACATTTCACAACTTGAAGGCTGTCTTCTTTGTATTAATGCTAATTTATCCTTTACATATTTCATGCAAAGCACTGCACTGCATAACAAATAGCCCTTTTCAAACGTCATTTCAGGCACTACATCTTGTTGACATACGGTAATCTGTAAATGTCAAAATTATGGTAATACTGTTTCAAAGAAAATTCAAATTTTTTCACTCCTATCGTCATCGTCCATTTATGTGATCCACACACACAATGCGTAAAATGTATCCATTGTTTGAAGTATCACTAAAAATCAAAAACCCTAAAAATCAAGCCTTGAGATAAGAGAGGGACACATGGTGATGGATAATATTGATTACATTACCAAAATAATGTGTTTGAATGCGATCACACAAGTGCCATAAAACAGAGATTGAGCGACAAAGTAAATCTAGGTAAAGAACAGCTCATTTATATATTTAAAAAAAACACACTGAAACGTAGAAATTACATTTCTTGAGGATGAAAAATGTGTTATTGTCCAATCAAGCAAAACAAAAATATAGGCTGATTTAACTATATATGATTTATTGATGTGTATCCAGCTGTAGTTATCATACAACTATATATAGTAGCATCTGTTGTCCTTGTGTTCATTTTTCTTCAAGCAAGTAGAGTTTGGTTTACTTTCCACCTTTGCACATTTCAAGCTAGATAGTAACTCAGCCATAAAAACAAAGTTTCATTTCAATAGCCACTGTGTACATTTAATACACCTGG
This sequence comes from Brotula barbata, assembly GCA_900303265.1. NCBI lineage: Eukaryota > Metazoa > Chordata > Actinopteri > Ophidiiformes > Ophidiidae > Brotula > Brotula barbata. The sequence continues at coordinate 59,787 of OMNV01013796.1, forward strand.
GTAATCAAGCCTAGCTGCAACGTGTAAGCAACAGTCGTGACACTAATGTGTCCTCATAGGCCCAATGAAATGGTCTCAGTAAATGGCCACTCCATTTTATCCATGTAAGGCATAGCGTCCACGGATGTCTGCATGAAGTTCTACCTGCCAACATGATGTGAAATTAGCTTTCTTTCCTGAACCCAATCCGTTTTTATGGATCGCTGCCTGCTGTAAACGAATCTTTGATACATGGAATATAATGAGGAATTCTGTGAAGCAAACATCCAGTCATTCTCTCAAAACCTGCTTTTTTATGACTCAATGATTTCCTCAAAGCTGCATATTTTAAATTTTTCTCCACTGATAGATACTCGTGCATTGTTAGCCTTATCATTTTGCTGTTCCTTTATCTGCTGCTGTCTGTGTTAGTCACATGCAACAGACCCCAGTCACAATATAGCCAAACAAATTACAATGATCATTTGGACGTTTCAGATATTCATGTTACAAAGCACAGTGTTTTAAGACGAATCACCATTTCATACAGCAATTCTGTTATACTTCAATAGTGCTGTGCAAGCATTAACAAGACCGCTGACAGTCCCAACAGTACCAGGGCAGAATCCACAGTATCTGCTAGAAAATTTGTAATGTCACATCCACGTTGTACTATAAATTCTACAGGGAGTCTTTACCTTTCTCTGGCACTTGTTTCTGCAGGCGACTGTGAAGAAGTTGGAAGGAGAAGTCCCGTGACACTGAAAACACACCTGGCCCCTGCAGGACGGACAAAGCTTCCAGTGGCAGCTCCAGCAGCTTCCTGTCAGCCAGCAACACCAAATAATCTACTGACTCCTTCTGGGAAATTACTGTGAACACATTCATGAAAACATTTTCAAGTCAACTAAAAAGATATGTCAACAAATCTGATTAGTACCACAAAATAGAACATTTTCACATTTTCTGCGCAACAACTGACGGATGTAACAGTCAGACTATATGATAAATTCCTGCTGAATCACTTATCGATACATTACAGCTATGACAGGCAGAAAATAAAGATAATGACATATATTTCTATTATAACTCAAGGTCATGCTCCCACTGTACAGCTAAGAGCAGATGCTGAACCACCAACATCCTGGCTCATGTAGAACAGTGTCAGCTGTCCAACTGTACCAAAACCGCATACAGTAGCATACAATACCTTTACTTGATTTTCTTTTGTCTTCTTTTTCTTTTACTTTGGGCGTGTCTGGAAGTGATGCTGATGGAGCCCGATTCCTTACAGGAGATAATTACACATTAGGACTGATAGGGATCTGACATAAGTGTATGATCAATGGTGACCACATTTCTATGTACGTGAGATCCTGTTGTTTATCATATTTACTATACTATTACATTTCTTCTGTCTTTTTGTAATTTGTTCTTTTCCAAACTTAAAAATTGAGTAGAAAAGGAAAAGGGCAATGGGAGAAGATATACAGCACTCACTTATTATTATATACTGTAAGCCAGCTGCATAAATGTAGTACGCACTTAAATATAGCAACACTGATGAACAAAGAACTCTGATTACTTATACAACCCACCTAAGGAAAGAGAAGTCAAAATGTGTCAGAAGTGGATATAAATAATCTTCCATATTATCAACAATGTCTCGGAAGTCAGATGATAGTTCTTCTTCTACAATGGTTTTCTGTGCGGAGGAATGAGAAACCAAGCTGTTACATAGCACACACAAATACACACACACAAATGCACAATTTAGCTTTTAATAATGCACATCGTATTAAAAAGATATTTGGTGGATCCATACATTAAATTAGTAAAGAAGAGCACAACAACTACAAGTGAAACAACCTGATGAACCGGTGGGCCTTGCGGCTTGCCCTCACTGCTGTAGCTATAGGGTTCCCTGAGACGTCTAGTCTCTTGGAGAAAGGCATGATTCCTTTCCTGAAGTGTCAGTAGAGTCTGTGAACACACAGAGACCTTGGCCACTTTGGTTTCTGCAATATGAAAAATAACACACATTAATTGACATGTATACTCTGAGACATATTAGGTGCACGTGTATTCTAATTGGCTCCAGTGAGCATTTCTTTCACCTCTAATTTCAACATTTCTCTCCCCGCAGCACATGATCCTGTTATAACACCTATTGCCAGTTTTGCTAATCTTCACTCATTCAATTCAGCCTGTCAATTCATCAGTTCATGCTTTTAGGTCCACACCTTTGTGTCTCCATTGCTGTCACCTTTGCCTGTATTACTAGATTATTTAGCAGATGATTCTCTGCTTCCACCCCAGTGAGCTTCAACCTGGATTGCATAAATCATTGTGTTTCGAAACCTGGACTGTTTTACGCCACTGTTTGCCTCGTGGACTACTCTCCCGTCACCAATCCCTTTCCTGCTCCCGACCCAGATCTGCTTAGCCCTGTTTGAATTCTCTTAGAATAAATTTGGACATTTACATTTATTATTTTCATCCAGACCCTGTGTGCTTGCTTTTGTATGCCAGCCAGCAGTCTGACACTAGTGTCCGGAAGGTATGTGTGTGATGAAAAAACAAGCCCCTAACCTTTAATATATGTTGCCTTTCCTTTATGACCGTCTGTAGCTTTGATTGTCGCATAGAAAGCCCCATAAAGTTCTGACCTAAAAAGATAAAATATAAAAGACAAATATAAACTTTATTTGTATAACATCTTTCAAGAGCTGGTGTCATTACATGATTCACAGCTTATAACTTCAGGAAAAGGTTAATGGAAAACATTGAATGCAATAACACAAAGACAGATGTTACCCATCATCAGTGTGCTGAAGAAGTAGGATCTTCAAGTTAGGTGGCAGCTCTGCAAAGATATTGAGGTGGTTGGGGCTGATGGTCAGATGGCTGAGTGTCTGCAGGCCAGAGTGAGAAATAATCTTAGTGTAGTGTAAAGAATGTTAGCGAAAGGAAAGAAAAGTAAAGTAGAGTAAAATATTCGTTGTAACAACTGGATATCAGAAACATGACAAACGCAATAGTAATTCCGCAAGAATCAAATAAAGAGATGAGAAATTCTTTGCATTTCAATTTAAAAAGATTGTCCATTGTGTTGGTAATACCATACCTCGAAAAAAACAAAAAAAAACAAAAACAAAACAACAATACCCAATATTGCAAAGCCCATTTGGGTGTTTGAATACATGGGCTAAAATGTATGTATGCTACATACCAGTTACTTTACCGGGTGATAACACAGAAAATGATCAGCATGTTTAAGTAAACCTATGTTTGTGAATGTATTGTTTGATATTATTTTGGAATCTTACTATAAAGGCCAAAGCAGGACCGATTAGATTAATTGACTGAACTCAGTGTGACAGCATTCATTAATCATGAGTGGAGAGGTTTCGTGACCTTGTACCTTGGAGAGGCTGTTGAGGGAGTTCTCCACTCCCTTTAGCATGCTGCTGTGCCTCTTCTCCTGAGAGCAGAGCAGTTTTCTGTGGAAGCTGAACAGAGCTGAAAGCTGGGAGACATTGGTGTCATCACAGGCACAACCTAAGATGTCAGCCATCATAGCAACACTGCAGCAACTCTGGGAATAAAATAATGGATTAATAACAGAGCTTTATGTAATTCTACAATTGAAGTGACAATATCTCAAAGAACACCATTAAGAAAGTTCAGTTTACTGAGTGATTAATATCAATAAAAAAGCAGGTTTTATCAAATTTCATCATGTGATAAGATGAAGAAAGACAAGGCATGTCTAAATTTTCATCAGGATATTTCACAAAGTAATGGATGGATTTTTGGTATAACTCTGGTCAAGGGAGAGTGTATTAGATTTTGAAGCAGATACACATTCAGGCATACATTCCATTTTCACTTTTTTTAACGTTGACAGGACACAACAGGCTCAATTTTGTTCAGATCCAGATATTAATCCAGATATTATCCATATTATAATATAGGCTCAGACAACGGCATTGCCTAGTTAACAAATAAGGTTGGTAACATGTAAATATACCACCCAATGTGTAGCTAGGATGCCGATTCAGGAGTATAAACTATTTTGACACATTTGTCAACAGTAACAGATATAAATCCAGAGGATGATGTCTGCAACACTACCGTACAATGGACAAAGTATGGTTTTGACACAAAAATACCAAAATGAAAATAAAATTTGGCACACAGTACCTGAAACAAGGCCAAATATTGTCCTGCCACTCCAGGGTCAGACTGGCCAAAACATTCCAACATGTTGAGAGAGGCATCAGCTAGGATGGAGGAGGAAATCTTATGTTGGAGACATAGGGCGACAGCCTGGGACAGTGTCTCACTGGCTTCTGTCAATAGCTCCTGCGCACAATGTCTTGTTTGCTGTACAAGGGGAAAAGTGAGTCACAAAAACGCACAGGCAGATAAAAATAAAGACACTTCCACCATGTGTAAGCAACTAAAAGTTGATGCCAGTAAGTTCATAACAAGAACACGTTGCTGCTGTTTTATTGAGCACGATAAAACAGAAGCAATGGACAGATGATCTCGCAAAGTGGATTACCCAGAGATTCACCTCTTGGGGGATAGATATGTGAGTTGAAATTTGACTTGAGATAAGAGATGAGTCGTGTGATGGGCTTACTTGTCAGGAGGGGACATACTACCTGCAATTTAATACTTCTGGCAGATGTCATCTCCAACTCATTTATGTGCAATTCTTTGTCTTCCTCTCTCCCAAAAGCCTCATTCTCAAAGTCAAACTTGGCCTCCTCCTGCACAGGCTTATTCAATGTCACATAACAATATTCACCATTAGTTTAGAATTCAGCAATGATCACAGGAAACAAATATTATTTTTAGTATATGTTTAATGTCTCCACATGGGGTTCTAACAAAAGATAACATGTTAAAACATGCAATATCACATGTTTTATACAGTACATTGTCATGTATCCTTCCTTCAACTAATTTGAAATCATGAAATTATGAATTGCTTTATTAACATTTGTGTTGTGTACCTTTTTGTGCATGTCCCAGAGAGAAGAGACATACAGGGGATCCTTCTGTAAAGCCAGCAGCCTCAGGTACTTTCCAGTTAGAGCCAGGCAATGAGCTCTAGTCTCCACACTGTATTGGGAGTAAATGTTGACTGCAGCCAGTTGGCCCAAGAAAACCTGGCCCAAGATTCTGCCCACACTGGTCCATTCCTGGACATGATACATGTAAGGAAGGTCAAACAGTCACAAGCGCTTAATTAAGACAATAGACAAAAAATGTAGACACACAAACTCTCAATCTTATATCTAGAAACGAATATGACCACAAAATCAACCTGAGCTGAAACAATATTGGCAGAGATCTTTATTATTCTTATGCACTGGGTAAAGCTGTTCAAAGCTGGAACAAAAACTGGGGGAAGAGACAGGATGGCTATGAAGAAAAAAGACAGCAACCTTTGTGTCTGCTTGTACTGCTCACAGCCCTGCAACTTAAATGTAATTTGTTGCTCTCAAGAAGGACCACAGGACCACATTAATGTAATTTCATATTTCAGAAAATTTCAGTTAAGGCAATAACCTGAATACATAATATCAAATGATGTTTTAACATAAACAGGCTTTCATATAAACAATAATATGAATAATAAATAAATCATTGCACAGGGTTTAAAATGTTCTACCTACCTGTTCTGTGCAGCTAAGATCAGAGGAGCAACGTAAAAAGTCCTCAAATGCTATCTCAGCAGCAGTCATCTCACAGCGGGCTAATGCCTGGTGTTTCTCCTCATTGCACATCTGTTCCAGCAGGGCCAGGCAAAACTCTGCCAGGGATAGTCGCAGGCTTAGAAGCCTCTGCATAGGCAACAGCGATACTCTACAACCCTGGAGAGAGTGAAAATGTAGCGATAAGAAATCATAAAATATACACTAATGTCATCGTTACATATTGTAAATAATGCACAAGTACAGGCAGAATATTCAGATGATGTGACTGTAATGATACATATAAACTCATAATCAGAATTAATAGGATATAAGTCTAGGAGAGGGTAATTGACAAATGTTAATTTAAGTCAGCCATATATGATCTGAAATAGCTTGATTTTGTAAGAACTACAAAAAAATGCTTTTCCATCAGAAAGCAATCCAACATGACAAATTTAATCAAGATGGAATGTACTAAGATGTTACTGTGAATGTGTTTGTATCTCCCCTGTGATGGACTGGCAACCTGCCAAGGGAGTACTCTAAGTCAATGACTCCTGGGGTACCTAGCCCTCCCTTAACCTACACAGAATAAGGAGGATGAATGGATGGATTCCTGTGATGTTTTATGAGACAAAAACTATCCCAGCACATGAAATTGAAAAGTTAAACATTACAGACGATTCCATTGCTGAAGGGTGTCTCAATTTACTAGACAAGTAGCACCCTCTGCTGAGAGCAGACTGCAATAATCCGTTTTACTGCCAAGCAACTGTAATGTGTGATGTAATATAATAAAACTTTTGTGAAAAAGAGGCATCTGCTGTCTTTGTCCAGTACATAATTGAAGAGTCTTATTTTCAGCCATGTTATGCTTGTAACCATCATGATTTGATAGAGTAGCTGGCATTGGTTAAAAGTAAGGATAATAGATTGTTGGTCCCTCTTTTTCCTTTGGGACAAATGTTTCGTAATGCTGTTTCGCAATGTCAAGAAGTCATTACAATGGAAATTCAGGACCATGTATGCATTTTATTTACCTCATCCTGTGGGAGCAGAAGGCTGTGAGCATTCTGTACCACACGTTCTTGCAATGTGACGGCTAGCTGCATTTGAGAGTAGGCATCAAGCAAGTGACGCTGTTTCTCCTCTGTGTTAAAAGTTTGATTGGCTACAATTCTGTGAGGGAATAAGTATCACATTTATAAATTTGCAAATTGATTATGGTTTATGTATGTATGTCATTTTCAGATTATTTATGAATGCTCCGAGCCGAACGAGTTACCTCAAACCATGGGCAGACTCTATACGGGCCTCTGCACTGTGTTCAGGATAGTGAAGATTAGTGAAACCAAGGGCACATTCTCTTAATGTTTCACAGGCCGCCTTTATCCTCTGGACAGCCTTGTTGCAGAGATTCTGTCCAGATTTACCACCACCAATGCCATGTATACATTCAACAGCACCTCTGCAACAAACATAACACTACACATTAGAGGCACACATGTGAAGGCCCACTGTTATGACTCTTCATTTGACAATGTTTAAATAAAGAATCTTTATGCCAAAAAGGTGGGGATCACAGTTTTTGTAACAGAGGTTTAGGGAACCATTTTGAGCCACTGAAAAGCAAATATAAAGGAGTGACACTTTAAAATGAAATTAATAAATTGGGTATGGATAAAAAAACAAAAACTAGATGTAAATCAAATGTCTGGCAGTGATTTGCCAATCGTTTCACAAACATAAGCATCTCCTTAACATTGATGTTTGATTCAAGTGGTTGAGAGTTACCTCATTTGCAATGATGTGATAAGAAATTTGAGCTTTGGAATTTCATTTATTTGCTTCTCCTGGATCAGCTTCAGAGCTCCACATCCTTCTTTTATAATCTGGGTGACCTGTGAGCAAAACATAAGATAAGGATGGGAAATGTAGTATTCACTAGATAAACATGAGGTATTTTAAAAGGTGGTTAACACACCTGGTTTTGTTCATTCTGGTCTTTCTGTCCCATAATTGCTCTGACCTTGGTGAGGGTGAAATGGTACCAAAACTCCGGATCTCCACCTAGAGACTCGGCCTTATTTAACAAAATCAACGCCAGGGCATGGTTTTGCTCTTCACAAGCAAGAATGGCCAGATTGAGCACACACTTTGCCAGGATTGTCTGGACACCAAGCTCCTGAAAGCAGACGATTTGGTAAAGGATATTGAGCAGAACTACACAATAAAATCTTCTATTACATGTCCTATTCTGTTGTCAAAGTTTGACAGGAACCAACTGTATCAACTCACCGTAGCTACCAGGTGGGCCTCTGCTAGGAGCTGCCTGGCTTGTTGATAAAGGCCCATGCTGAGGCAAACCCCAGCTTTGTCCAGCCAACTGTCCAGAATACAAACATTTGTTCTGCCATGGCCAGGCACAACCTCTTCATCCACTTTCTGGGAAATCACCGGGATTAGGGTTCACTCGCGTTTAAAAGATTAGCAATTAGTATTGGTCAGTTTTACTGGAAGAAAATCTACTTCGAAAAATGTAACACAAACCTGGCAACCACACTCACTGACCTGATTGAAATCGGTGTGAAGGTTTCTTCTTTCCCTTGCAAGATCTATTGCTTTGCGGCACCTGAGGTAATGAATATCATATTGTACTTTAATATAGAATATGTACAAACATTAAATATTCATATCTTAGCTGACATACCTAATTTGCTCTTGTTCTCCGAAGCTAGTCAGCTCCTGGAGGTTCTTATGATATGGTGAATGTGTCTCCATACCCAACTTACAACACAGCTCCACAATTCTAAAGAAGTGAAGAGAGGCAATAGAAAGGGCATGCATAGGGATATTGCTTAAATATGTGTTAATATATTATATGATGTAGTTGCAATGTCGATTAAATATTAATGTTTTTACCTAAGTCGGTAGAGATCAGAGAGGCTCCTGCTATCCAAAAGATCATGAGCAATGGTTTCAGCTAGGTGCATTATGGGGAGCGTCAGGTGGTTGAGAGAGAGCGAGCAGAGTTCCTTCACCAATAGGTTCAGATAAAACATGCTCTGATCCTGTCGTCAAACGATTGTAGGGGAAAAAATATTTGTGCTCTATAAATGAATAATGTAATCACAAACATAACCCATTCCCTTTTCCTCTATTTCCTCACACATGAAACACAATTTTATCACGTAATTCCATCCCACCACAGTGGTAGATCTACAAATTAATTCATCACATATCTAATTTAGAATAATGTGATTTCTGCCTCTACCAACATATATATTTAATCCACATACATCTATAATGCATCTTGTCTTCTGACCGAATGACAGCTTGTCAGTGCAGCTTCAGCTACAGATACAACCAATCCCTGTTGAAAACTAAACCTAGACCAGTGACTGTGCCAATTATGATGGTTTTGATGCACAGAGAAATCCGAGGAAAACGTGTTGCTGTACCTGTTTAGTAATGCTGGTTTTACTGATACAGTGGGGGCTACTTTCACTTCCAAATATCTGCCTGGCCTGGTCAGGACAGCCGTAACGAGCCCAGTCATCTAAACTGGAAGGAAATGTAAGATCCAGGATCTGATTTCTAGGGGTCTCCTCAAGAGGAGGCTGTCAATTAAACAAGAGAAAAAATTTACGTTTCTAGGTTACTGGTGGACAATCTGGTTTCAATACAATCAGTACAAAGCAAATTTAATTCATCTTGTGTAACTGATCAGGTATGTGATTAAATGTAAAGTCTGTAAATTCATTTATTCAACTGATAATATTCATTTGAGTAAGTCTTAAATATCAGGGACAACATAAATTAGGAAATAAAGGTGAAATTCACAACATATTAATTTCTACCTGGGCATCTTTTGTTTTTTTGCCTCTCATCTTTTTGGATGCAGAAGAGGAAGAGGTCTGGCTTGCATGTTTCTTTATCACAACACTGGCAATTTCCACAGCCTTTGATATGGACACCTTCGGTGACACACAGAACACACAGAGGCTTGTTCTATACTGTCCTAAATAATGTGGACTTGTTCATGTTCTTCCACATGATCAAAATAGGATTTGACAATATTGTAAGATGATACTTTAAATCTTTGTGTTCATGTAACCCTTACCTGCCATATCTGCTGCACAAAGGTGTATGCTCTGAGTAGGTTAAGCTGGTGATGAGGTGAAGTCCTGTCAGCCATGACAGCGAGTTGAGTGTGTGCTTTTACCAAGCAGTCAAGGCATCTCACGTTTTTTAGATTACAAAGACTAGGTGCTCCCTGGACTCCTTCCAGGGACTCATCTTCCCCTGACCTTGTATTGCTCTTCTCATGCATGCCCTCTGTAGGACAGATACACATTATGTAATATGATGAAGAAGAAACAGGTAGGCAGCTACGACACAACCAGAAATATCTGTTTGATTGTGGCTTCAAGTTAGACTAATGATTCCAGAGTGTAGCTAAGATACATCAGTAAAGGACAAAGCATTCGCTTGAAATAAAATACAACAAAAAATATGGTTCCCCATAGAGTTTCACCATAAACCGTTCAGGGTATTTTGCGTAAACCTGTTTTCAAGCAACAAACCAACCAACCAGCAGACTTAAGCAAAGCACAATCTCCTTGGCAGAATTAATGAACAAGACATCTAAAAGAGTTCTACCAGATTCTGTCTGTTCAGCGTCCACTCGGAGAAGAATGTCTATGGCGTACTCAATCTGTTTTTGGGCATCATCTTTGGGGAAGTTATGATAGTACAGCCACTGTCCAAACTCTAGCAGCAAGTCCACCTTCTGCCACTGACTCTCTGCACTCTGTTCACATAGAAGATCACAAAACAGAAATAACTGTAATGACACATTAGCTCCACAGGATGTTGCTGGAGACTCACTTTCATTCTTACTTTAGACTAGACCAAAAGAACTATACAAATATAAACGTAACTATCTTGATTAAAACCAATTCCCTGACAAAACAATTTCATATATGATTACCATCATTAATGATCTGGTTGATCTGCTTTCATTAATAAATATAATGGAGCCAGAAAATATACTACCTGGAGCAAGTTGATGGAGTTTTGGTAGGAGATGAGCTGTTGGTTTAAATTGTTGGCACACAGTGCCACCTGGTGCCACATATGTGAACAACTTATCGCTCCATCCTCCTTGAATCTCTGCATGTCCATCACCACACTTTTCCCTATTCGAGTGTTGACTAATATACGGTGTTTGAGCAAGAATCTATGGCACCACAGAAGAGAAATAAATGTAAATAAATACATCAGTCATAGGTCTGTCTATCTATCAGTTACTTACAGTTGGTCCCTGATGGTAGGCGCATCTCTAATAGCTTTGTCCAGGACCTGCAGAGAGCTCTTCCAGTCTCTTCTATCAACTTGGATGTAGAGCAACAAAGTGTAAATGACTGCTGTTGGGGTCAGGTCTTCATCATCTGCTAACACAGAGACATACATTTAATAATATTATTTGATATAGTATTAAATATTGATTTAACCTAAAGAAGGCAAATGTAGATGGAGTTCATCTCGTTAGTTAGAAATGCAGAACAACTCCTCTGATGTTCTTCTCTGTCCAGAGGTACGCAAGAGACCCTGACTAATCAAACAGATGTACAAAGCAGAAGCATCTGGAAGGAGCACAGTATCTTACAATTCACCGTTTAACCATTGCAGCGCTGATTATTTCGGGGATCTTTTGGCACTTACTTGATGCTTGGAGTGTGGAACTATCAAACTGGAGTGTTGTGCGAGCCAGTCGGCTCTTTACTTTGCCCTGTAAATGTAGGGGAAATGTATTAATAATTCAGAAACCATAATAGTTGAGAGGAAACTGTTGGTGGCATGTTGCTCTATAATGAACACTGCCCTGTGTATAACCCATATCTCAAAAGTAACTTTGAACGACCAAAGAGACTGATCAACAGCATTGCTCGATTCTGTTAGCTGGGAAAGGATTACATATGACAATTTTGAAATCAGATCAGAAAAATTCAGGCACGCAAACAAGCATGTTCACATAAGACAGTGTAGCAGATCAAGGAGACTATTTTCCCTACTCGCAGCGCAGTGGCAATGTGGGAGATAGACAAGAGACAAGAACAAGGACAATTTGTATTTTCACCCAAGCTGCCCTTTAATGATGGATTTTAAATGTATATCATCATTTATTCATTATCATAATCATAAGCAGTGTTGGGGGTGTTATTACTTCAGCAGTATCTCCACTAGTTATCAGGGCATGCCCGTTGTGCTGCCTAGAAAATGAATAATCAGTTTAATCACTTAACAAAAGCATGGAGAGAAAGAAAGACAGAAAGAAAGAGAGAAAGAAAGAAAGAAAGAAAGAAAGAAAGAAAGAAAGAAAGAAAGAAAGAAAGAAAGAAAGGTTAGTTGTGTCTATCATGTAACTTTTTAGTTCAAACAATGTACGATAAAATTTTGACATTTCATTGTACTACTGCTTAATTGAACACAGAGAGTTAGCTATTGGTAAATAAAACTTCTCTAATGTTCTGTTACGAATTTTATTTTTCATGGAGAGACAAAATGTACATTGTATGCATAAACCTTTAGTTCCAGCTGCTTCGTAATGGTGCCTGCAGCGACAGTTTTGGAAATCTTGCAAAGTGTGATAAACTATCACAGAAAATCAACCCTGGCTCCTATTAGTGTGCATGTGACAAATGGGATAAAGAGGTATTCATACGTTTTCCTGCTTGGTGTTGGTTTGGCGCAGATCATTTAGGATTTTCTCCAGGGGCTCTTGAAGATGACATCTTTGCCCTCGGGTCTGTGTCAGAGGCAGACAAGTGTTCCAATAATGGCTGGCAGCAGCAATACAGAGTGTTGGGTTCTCAGCCTTCTTTGCATAGCTGGAGATGAGAAAAAGCAAGGATAAGATTTTTAGAAAATGATAGAGTACAGATTGAGAAAGTATTTTGAAGCTATGTATAAACAGACAGTGAGCAGTACCTAACACTGGACCCGAGCACTTTCATAGCCTCTCTGTAACTGTGTAGGTCACCGCAGGATTCATGCACTAAAGTCAAAGCCCTCAAACAAGCAGCAGTACTCAGCATTTCATTCACTGCTGATGGGTTGTATCTGTAAATATAAGGAAATTGGTTATCAATCAAATCCCTCATCAATCAATCACCCACAACTAGAAATTCAAATACCCTCGGAAAAAACTGGTAAATTTCATTTAAAATCCACAACCTCATGCAAGACATGAAACCGTAGTGCTTACTCATATGAACTGCAATACTATGTAAAACACTCAAGGTGTCACCTCATACTCAGATGCTTTCCATAACAAGGCACACACATTCACATCAACTGCCAATTCTCAGCCTCAGCCTTAATGGATAAATGCATCATACTTACAAAACACAGGGCATGGTATTAAGGCTCTGAGCTGCAGTGTTTTCCAGTTGCATGGCTTTTTTGGTGCAGAATAACACCAAGTGGTGGTCACTGACATCGTAGCAGAAGGCAGCCAGCTGGCACCACACCTGCAGCTCCACCACAGCATCAGGCCAGCTGCACTCCGACGCCATGTCTACAAGCTTTAGGTGGGGATAAAAAAAAAAAAAGGAGGAATGGAAGGAATATGAATGGGTTGAAGGGAAAGGAAGGAGGCGAGGTGGGAGAGTGATGAAATAGAAGGAGGGGGAGAGAGAGACAAGCAAAAAGATGAGGGAGTGTGGTGAATCAGTGGAGCCAAGAGTGGATGTAAACAGGGGAAAGAAAATAATGGTAGAAACAAATGAGGTATATGTGGGAGAAGAGTAAAAATGGGGAATGTGATCAGTAAAAGGTGTATGAGAATGTGCAATGAGAAAATGCATGTATGCAGTTTCAAAAAGAATAATGCAGAAGCAGAAGAAGACAGAAGCAGTGAAAGAGGGAAGGTGAGAAGAGGGGATCACAGACAGACAAAGAACAAAATATGGTCAGACAGTATATTTCACGACAGAAAAAAGAGTACAGTACACAGCATCATCGAAATCTCTATCTCACTTGTATGTGATAAAGCATTTGCAGCATTTTTATGCTATTGACAAGCAGAGAGGTTCTGTGGGCATGTCGTTAATAATTTGTAAAGTACCCTCTGAAGAGCAAGTAAAGAATGAAAATAGATGTACGCACTTTGGAAAGACTCGGAGCAGTCAGTGACATCTGTCCTGGGTTCCTATTACACTTGAGCATCTCCACTCCAAGCAGGACATGTGTCATAGCCAACACTTCCTCATTCACACACTGGCAGTTGGGAAAAAGAACAAATGCACAATGAGAATCTTATGGTTTCTTTTCCTGGTAGAATGAATATATAACAATCTCTTATGTTTACTCATACAGAAGATATACATATACATTCATTACTATTTGCCTATAAATTATACATGGATCTACAGTATGGTTTTCATGTGTCCCAAATTCTGCTGAGATGGCCTTATTGATAATGTATGACTTCCCGTCGTGTGGCAAATGAGTTAATTAATGATTTATTTAATGCAATTACAGATGAAACCCATTTATAATAACACTGCATTTCTAAATCTGCATGGCAAGAAAGAAAAATTTTGCACTGAGTCATACAAAGCCCATTACACAGAGGGGCCTAATGTCAGGCAGCAATGTCTTGGCTGGCATATGGCTGTAGGATTATGATTAATCAGAGCCCATTTTACTAACACATTGTTAAATCACTTGTGTCAAGGGAAACAGTTGCAAGAATTTGCAGACCACAGAGCAATATATTGTGAAAATGCTATCCATGCAGAAAATAACACCTAGATGATGAGCCTATAATGATGATACCAAGATACAGTATACATCATTAATGTTACAAAATTATGCTATGACACAGTAATAAACAAAGAAAAGACTATTTGGAATGGCACAGGGAAACCAATACCTCATCCTCACTGTCCACGTTTGCACCAATCTGTTCTTGCAGGAGCCTCTTGATTTGTATCCATGTGGCCAGTATCTGTTTCCTTGCTGCGATGGGGACAATCTCCCCTGGGATGTTGCCATTGGACATATGAAGGCCTTGGTTACAAAACTAAGAGAGGGTACAGACAATATCACGAGGAATGATTTTTGATGAGCTAGAAGGTACAGAAGCCCTGAGAGGCAAGCAAAAAAGTTTTCAGATGCGCTAATTTTGCCAAGTGTTTGTTGATGTAGTACCCATTTTGGCCACAGGATGGCGGCTAAAAACTTTTTTTTTGTTGGTTTGAAAGGCAAGCAAAAAAATGTTTTCCAAATACAAACTTTTTCTCAATGTTTGTTGTTGTAATACCGATTTCGGCCATAGGAGGGTCCCACTATCCAATGCAAAATATTAGCGTGGTTTGTGTCTTTCTTTGGGCTAGGAATCTATTTCAGATATTCTTATATATATATTCAAATCTTTCTTTAAAAAGAACAAGAACATAGTATTTCAACCGGCGCTAGTCTACCACTCCCATTAGCTATGCCGACGTCATCGGTCAGGCCGCAAGTTAGTGAGGTAAAGCCACAGCAGCTCACAGTCAGGAATACGCCATATATCTACTTATTGTTTTCAGACGCTAGTGTGTGTAGCCATTACATACTCCCCTATGATGCACATCTTCGTTACTATGTTGGAGAGAACTATGTCGTAAGCTAACGGCATACTTTGAGGAAGATTAGGGTTACTTACCCTTACCCTAATGCTAACTCTAACTCTAAATCTGACACTAACCCTACCCTTAACCTTAACCCTAACCCTGACCATAACTCTAACACTCACCCTAACCTTAACTCTAACTCGAGCCCTAACTTTAACCCTAACCCTAAACCTAATCCTAACTCTAAATCTAACCCTAACACTAACCCTAACCCTAACCCTAACTCCAATCCTAATCCTAACTCTAACTCTAGCTAACTGTGACCCCAACCCTTACCTGAAACTGAACCTGAAGCTGAAACTAACCCGAACCCGGAATAGAACCCGGAACCGAACCTTACATGAACCTGGAACGGGAACCAGAACCGATCCTTACACGAACCCAGAACCGATCATTACACAAACCCGGAACCAAACCCGGAACTGAACTCAGAACCGAACCTGGAACCGAAGCCGGTACCGAACCCTACTCGACACTGAACCCTTATTCTAACCCTAAACCTAACCCTAACCCTAACACTAACACTAACTCAAACCCTAACCCTAACCCTAAATCTAACCCTAACCCTAACTGTAACCCCAACACTAACCTGAAACTGAACCTGAAGCTGAACCTAACCTGAACCCAGAACAGAACCCAGAACCGAACCTGGAAAAGAACCCAGAACTGAACCCAGAACCGATCCTTACACAAACCCTGAACCAATCATTACACGAACCCGGAACCGGAACCGAAACCGGAACCAAACCCTACACGAAACCGAAACCTTATTCTAACCCTAACCCTAACCCTAACCAGACAATGGGCTGACAATGTAATAAAATGTTTCCTTTTTCCTAATCTGAAACATGTAAGCAGGTCTCCAACTGGTTTCCCATTT
>OMNV01013796.1:76062-107749 GCA_900303265.1 Brotula barbata
CGGAACTGAACTCAGAACCGAACCTGGAACCGAAGCCGGTACCGAACCCTACTCGACACTGAACCCTTATTCTAACCCTAAACCTAACCCTAACCCTAACACTAACACTAACTCAAACCCTAAATCTAACCCTAACCCTAACTGTAACCCCAACACTAACCTGAAACTGAACCTGAAGCTGAACCTAACCTGAACCCAGAACAGAACCCAGAACCGAACCTGGAAAAGAACCCAGAACTGAACCCAGAACCGATCCTTACACAAACCCTGAACCAATCATTACACGAACCCGGAACCGGAACCGAAACCGGAACCGAAACCGGAACCAAACCCTACACGAAACCGGAACCAAACCCTACACGAAACCGAAACCTTATTCTAACCCTAACCCTAACCCTAACCAGACAATGGGCTGACAATGTAATAAAATGTTTCCTTTTTCCTAATCTGAAACATGTAAGCAGGTCTCCAACTGGTTTCCCATTTTCTTTCTTTTTCTTTGCAAGGTTATCTGAAGTGGACTTGCTTTAGGTTAGTTAGCCTGCCTCAAAATCTGATGTTTTATGTCATACCGATATCCACAAGCATTTGTTTCACCCGTGCTACAGTATTGAGAGCAAAATATCATTTGTTTTCAGGGTTTGCCTTCAAGGACTGTGACCATATGCTGGAGTGCTTCTTACATCACAACTTAATATAACAAAAATACATATCTAACAATTCTTTGCAGCACATCAATCTAACGCACTGCAAATTTATCAAGCAACACACACACACAAACCTTTAGTGCATTGCGGACATCTTGGATGATAGTTTGGTCATTAGATTTGAGCTGAGAACTGCTGGTCCTCCCTTTCCTTGTGTTTTTATCACTGTCCACTGGAAGGGCTGCCATGCTGCCGTCTGCTCCACGCAGTGGTTGGATTAAGCCTCGGGCAATAGCATCACACAGTAGCACAAACAGAGAGCGATCCCTGAAACACACAACATAAGAAATGTTCCAGACAGACATTATCTAGAAAGGAAAAAGTGAAAGTTTGGCCTGGAGGCCAAACATGTGTTTTAAATAATTCACATGATCCTGAAAGTATCATTGTAGATTTAAAAAAAAAAAAGTACTGAAGGTTACTTTCTCACATTGCTACAGTAGAACATCGCTGAATACCAAAATTTAACATGATTAATGCAATTCCCTGTGATGGTTTGGTCCATCTTCTTAAACATTACGCATTTTTTTTAATCTACACGAATAAGAGCTGTGTATAATATAAATAAAAAAATAAAAAAATATATATCAGACTTTGTGTTGGGTAAATAATCACTATGCTGATGAAACACTCTGAAATAATATTGAAATGTATGGTTAAAAATAGCTACATAACGTTTTCTACTGCTTGAAATGACATTTTGTGAATTGTAAATGGAAAACACCAGCAATATTTTGGTACAGATCAGTTTAAAATACAATGCCATTCATAGTCAAAAACAGTTAGCCAACAGGGCCTGTCCTGTGGCCTATATGTATGCAGATATATGGTATGGTATAGTGGTATGTAGAGTATAAGTTGTTCTGTAAAATACACAGAGAGCCAGGCCTACCCACTATACTCTGTTTTTTGAAGCATCTTCACCAAAATCTGGTAAGTGGGATGGAGGCGCTGGTGGTACCAGGCAGCCAACAAATGGCTGTTATAGTTCCACAGGTAAATGGCTGCGTTCACCACCACCCACGACTCCTCAATCTCTTCTCCCAGCTCAGCTGCCCGCAAGAAGTTGGATGTAGCATAGGCAGACAGAGACTGAATCCAATCTCTGGATGAGACAGGTAGTGAGGTGGACAGCAGGGAAGGGACAGCAAGAGAGAGAAAGAGAGAGAGAGTGAGACATAATGAGCTTAGAGCTATTGAAAACTTGGTTTAGAAAGCTCATTTGGAAAATTTCTCGATCCGTACATCAGATTCAGATGACTGTAGATTGACTGTAGTGTTCCTTTGTTTTGCTAATGCAACATTGATAGGACAACAGCAAAAAGAAGGAAAACACACGGCAAATGGAGGAATGAGAAAACTGAGCACTGAATGAAGGAGTGGACAATAAATCTTCGTCACTGAAGCTTTGCTTCAATTGCAAAAACACAGGAAAATTATGAGCACGCTGTTTGTTGTGTGTGTACCGGGAAGCTGCCACTGAGATATAATATCTCTTCTTCAAGGGGGTCAGGACCACAAAAGACACATAATCAAAACACAGACAAGTAAAATCATGGACAACAGGGACTATTATCATTTGTAAAATCTTGACAGACTACCTTTAAACACACTTCCATTGTTATTCTTCATTTGTCAGAATATTATCATATTTTTTTGTTGTTCAAGAACGCAAACAAGAGAACACAAAGAACAGAGGTTTAGTGTATCTTGTAATTCCTTACACAGTTGCAGAGCAGGGAAGGAAAATTAAGCAAGCTCTGTAAAAATATTTGGTACTTTAAAAATATCTTTTACAAAAGGGTCTCGTGCAGTGGCTACTAGAGGGTAATGAAACAAGCCTGGAAGTGGAATTAAGTACTTTACTTGTTTACCCAGGAACATAAGTGAGCCACTTTTGAGAGCATCTATTCAGTCAAATGTGACCTTTTCTATCGATTCACCAATTAATTTTTAGTCTTGAGTTTTAAAAAGCATTTTAATTAACTCATAATATCAGGATAAAAGGTATCTTGTTATTACACAGTGTGTACTAACATTGGTTGGGAATGCACAAACATGTGAACAATAACCCCAGAAATAGATAATATGTAGAGTAATGATAGCAATAAAAAAATAGTTTGTGTGTAATCTGCTTCCACCTATAGACAATCCATTGTGGATCCTCGTTAGAAAGACCACTCTCCTCTGGTGGAACCACAGAGCTGTTCAACTGCACGCCCTCTGTTTGCAACATTTGGATGGTGGCCTGAGCAAGACAGAAAACATTTATCAAATTTGAAATAAAATATTAAAGGTGACTTCCTGGTTCAAAAACCCTTACACTTCCCACTGCAGAAATGGTGATATCTCTAGATGTTAATCTCAAAACATAGCAGATCAAAGAAAAAAGGAGGAATGGTGAGTTTTTAACTCCAATGGTTGACAGCCCAGCTAAGACAAAAGAAAGTCATCATATTGAAAGCTAGCTAACGTTCTCCTCCAAGTGTCAAAGAACAAAGAGAGGTACATGGCAGCAGAGAGACAGCCTGTCTCTGACAATTTTGAGCCCAGTCGTCTATTATGCCTAACACTTTCAACTTAATATCTCTATGGACTTACAATGATTTGGTCGTGGACCAATAAGAGAAGGTCATAAGTCAAACCAATTAACATCTACTTCCTGTGCTTGCTGGGTTTCAGTGACATGTCATCTGAAAGGAATTCTTTATCCCTCATCACAACAATAATGCAATTGCAAAGTCATGGGTGAAACTGGGTTACATCACATATCATATCATATTTGTTTGATATGTGTTTTTTTTGTTTCATATCTTTGTCTTTAATTTTGAATAAATCGGTCAGGTAGGAGAAACGCGAAATCAAGGCATGTTCAAAGAAAATACATACCTCACCACTGATGAAGCAAATTTCAGCTAGAAGGCGCAACAAGTCCTTTAAACAGCTATGGCTTATATCAACATCATGGCGAGATTCTGTGCGGCTGCTCTTCAAGGACTGACAATCTGGATTGAATTAACACAATTTACAGATTAGGTTGACTGCTAACATTTCTCATAATATCATAACATCATAACAGTTAGTCTTTTAATCATTCCTAGTGTCTTACCGCCATTATTGGAAATCTTCCATCTTCCATCATCATAAAGCAAACAGAATCGACAAGCAGCTCTGCAAACATCCCAAATTTTGTGTTTCCTTGCAGTCTTTGCTAGTGAGGCCCACAACCTAACCCTGGGATAATCAGGCAAAAAAGTGTTATTCTTAAAGTGTGGTCGTAACTGAATGATACAGTTAGATCAGGGAAACTCAGCACCGCATTGGCAATTAATGGAAGTCGAGAACCCATTTCATTGACATGATTGACATATTTGGAATCATGTTCATTCTGTACACAAAAAATGGGATTAACCTGACCCAGAATTTTGTACTGTATCCATGTGCGTATACAGTATATAGTATATACACAGAATTATACATGTAAATCCTCATGCACAAACCTCTCTATGCTGTTGGTGTCATCTCCTTGTCTGCCCAGGTGTCCATCCACCTTCTGTACAAATTCAGTATGATGCTCAGCCTTAGCAGAGAGCTGAGTCATTGGTTCAGATTCCAGACTATCTACAGTAAATAGACATTTGTTGAAACATATTGTACTTCAGCAAAACGTTATTCAATAATACTGCAAGGGCCTTTGCATTAGAAAATCAATGTGGTATTTTAATTGTCTAGCTCAAATGCATACTTAACAGCCCTGCCATTTTGATGCATAACTCATACTATATCAATAATTTACACAATTAGGAACAAGAGAGCTCTCATTAGCATAGGAAGAATGTTATCTGATTGAGAAAGCTTCATAAATATCCTTGTTATGCCATTCTCATGTAATCGAAAGGAAACATAACGAGGGGGCTGCAAAAGTAAATGTCCATCAAATAAAATAGGGATGTCATTGATATACAATGAGAATAGATAATCATATCTTGCTTGATAACCCAGGAAACATATTTTATTGAGATCCATAGCTGTGTCTGAAGCAAAAAATAAATAAATTCAATTAAATTTGTTAATATAAGTGTAACTGTTCTAGAGCTCAGAGCATTGTGACCATGTCTCTTCAGGGGGATGCTCGAGCTTTACAGACTAAAACATTAGGGACTTCTTGCGTCCCAGAGCTTTACAGCATGTCTGATGAAGCAACAGCCCTTTGTCTTACTATCTGTCACTATCATTTATGATTAACCATCCAGCAACATTCCCTCATTAACCTTAAACATAAAGAGCACTCTGTTCAAAAACAGGGACAGGAATTTCAAACTTCTTTGGACAGACTGCCATTCTAACTGTACATGACAGTGAAAACTGAAATACAAGAAGAAAATTCATACTTTTGGAGGGATTCTCTGCATCTAGCACCATCTGGAAAGCATCGGGGGCTAAAAGGAGACCCACAGAGATCAGGATGGATCGACTCTCTGCCATATCTTTGGGCTGCGTGTCTCTGGACTGACAGAGGAAAACAGACGGAGGGGTGATTTTTGTGCTGAAATAGCCATGCGGTTTACAGTCTCTAAAAACATGAATTACAAGATTAGAACAATGAATTATTTTCACTCACATGTTACACATTTTTTCAAGTCTCATTTACTATGTACATTGTATAAGCTCAGGTGGTGTTTTTACAATCACAAATAGTGCATGGTGCAGCTTTAAATTAAGCTGACATCTTGTTTTGTTGAATCGTCTGACACATTTAGAATGACAGATAACCTGCTGCAGAAGCATTGCAGCCTTATCCTCATCCCTGGAGGGGGTTTGATAGAGGGCCCCCCTGAGCTGCAGTAGGTGAGAGGCTAATGACAGTTGCTCTTGTCGTTTCCCCTGATCCAGCCGCATGGCTTTCTGAAGGTGGGTCAAAGAGGCTTCAAGGCATCCCTCCTCGTCTTCAATAGCTGCCAACTCTGAGTGGACTTGACAGCGTGTCTCTAGCAACATACTGTGAAAACAAATATACAAAAATGCATACTGCTATCCAGATTTGTACTATTTTACATAAATGTGAGGTCCTAATAATTTGTGATAAAGGGCTGCAAATCAATAAATGGACTACATCTAGGCAAATAAGATGCTGTTTGCAGCATGATAAACCACATGCACAATAAAGTACAGATTTGCCCTTACGCACACACTCATTTTTAATGATTAAATAGAAGAACTGGTCAACCTCTGTATGTCTTCCAGGACTTGGGCCACTCTAAGCAGTGCTTTCTTTATGTGTCGCCTGAGGTTGTGCTGTAAAAGCGGCAGGCAAAGGCTCCACTGGGTAGCACAGGCAGCTTGCATGGCTTGAGGATCCCCCTCGGTAAGTGCAGCCTGGAGCAACCGATCCAGTTTGCCTATTTCCTTCAGCCGGGCCTGTGGGATATGAATAACAAATCAGAAATAGTCCCCATTCTGCAATGGGATTAGTTGTCATTTCAACTTGGATTTGATGAAGTTGTGTTGTTCAGTGCGGCCATATTGTAACAGTTATATAACAGATGTTATCCTCTCACGAATTTGACAATGCAAATCCTCATAAAACTATAACAAGCTAACAATTTGACACCTGACTTCTCAATTAGACAGAGAGAAAAAAAATAATAAGAGAAAAAATATAATTCAGGTATTTGATGAAGCACCTCCACACTGGCTTTGGAATACTCATTCGTCGTAGCCTGTTTCTTGAGGAGGTTGAGTTCACAGTTGATGCACTCCATTATTATGCGTTGGCCAATAGTCTAAGGAGACACATACAGAAAGTGACTTCAGGACACAGTTCAGTCATGCTTGGAAAAGAGAATTTCACAACTCACAAATTAGTTATGTTTCCATTGAATACAGTATATCACTACAGGGGAGAATAGAGCAGCAGCTTGATTTAAAAATGCATACAAATATAATCCATAATGCTGAGAGTAACTAAAAATAATACAGTAGCCTTTGGGGCATAGGTTCAGCTACCCCTATGAGAGTGAGTGCCAAATCCCATACATGTATTTGCATGATTTCATGCACAGAGCCATACCACTGCTTGATGTTTTGAGGGAATTCTGGTTACTCACAGCTTCTACTGCTGACTTTAGCGTTTTCAAACAGTTGGCAGCTACTTCCTGGTGCTTCACTTGCAAGGCCAGCAGAGCCAGCTCCAGGAGGAGGGCAAATCTGCAAATCCGAGATAAAATATAATTTATACAGTTAACAATATTACAGTGCAGTAATCTAAGCCTTGTACTGTCCTGGGATGTGCAGATATGTTTTTTTTGTGGTTGAAGTTTTCAGAAGAAGACTAAGGGCAATAAATGAGAGACTGCTGGACACTGGATCAGCACAGTTGGGATCACAGACCTGTCAGGTGGAGATATTGGTGTTGGACTTGGATGCAGACTTGAAGTCAGGGGAGGAAGAAGTTCTTTGTCGCTATCCACCAGTGGTATCGGTATTGGTGTTGAACTCTGAAGAGGACTTGAACTCAGGGGCGGGCCAGATTCTATGGTGCTATCCTCCATTGGATTTGGTATTGGTGTTGAACTCTGAAGAGGACTTGAACGCAGCTTTGGAGCAGGTTCTATGTTACTATCCTCTACTGGTCTGGATACTGGACTCTGAGAAGGACTTCCAGTCAGGGGTGTATCAGGTACTCTGGTACCATCCACCAGTAGATGGTAAATATTGTCAAGCTTGGCAGAATCCACTTTCTTTTGCTCATCCCCCACCATTTCTTCCAACCTGCTACTGACAACAGGAACAAGTGTCTGTGCACAATATATACATATGATTATGCATGCAAAGAAATGCATGCATCTATTGTGTATACACACTCACCAAAAGGGCAAAAACATCCAGCAATAGCCAATATGATGCTGAGCATGTCTAGGGCTGATTGAACCATGCTGTCATGCTGCTTATAGCTATACACAAGAGCCATAAGGAGCTCTGACATGTTGAGTACATGCCTGCAGGAAGAAAATGGGGGTTGGGGCTGGGTTTGTAATTTGCCAAACCATAAGCCACACTAAAATAGAAACCTTCCCAAGCAGCCTGACCAACTTGCATTGTACACCACAGGCTAAGCTGAGAGTCAGTGGATCACTGGCACAATGACAACTAAATTTAATGTTAATAGACAGTGCAAGTGATTTTAGAGAATAGAACCTCTGGGATTAAAAAAACAATGATATGACACTGTAAATCATAGAACAAACATCATTCTTGGAAACATATTTGTTGTTGTTAGGTCTTACTTAGACTCCTTCTGTATTTTACAACAACACAAGTTATATGTACAGTAAAAAAAATAAATAATACTTTGTATTTGTACTTAGCTGTGCATAGCTGTGCATAGCTGGAGACATCCCTTACTTTTTAAATCTCTGTATTTCGTAAATAGCCGCTAACGTATCGCACTGCTTTGTCATTTCACTAAGGTCATCCTCTGACAGCTTGTGTCGCACCTACGGAGAGAAGGTGAATTTAGTAATCACACTTTACTTGGAGTGCTAAATGAGGGTTTTGATCTTAATCTAAACTACTATAATGCATTTAAGGCAGATGTAGAAGTTAGTCATACTACCAAGATGTTGCTATTTGAAATTCAAGCACATATATGTGAGTAACACTGTAATGCTATTTACCAGTAAGGTAAATAATTTGGGGTAAAGATGTGGGATACATGACTTGATGAATTCTCCTGTAACCTCCGCAAAACCTTTAGCATCCTCCATATTCCCAGAGTCCACAAGGCCTTCAACCAGATGCCTGAAAAGAAAGACCACACTTGAATGGAGTCTTACAAACTAAACCACATGTTTTTGGAGTATTTTAACAGCACATTAATACAAACAATTGTAATAATGTTTAAGTAGGTCAATTGTAGATGAGAGAAAATCTTGAGACTTAAGACATTCCATGTTGCAAGCTTCAATTACCCCCTGACTTTTTGATCGCCCAATAACAATTTAACTATTTTATAAAAATCTATTACTTCCAAGTTCCCTTTCATTGAATGGGTAAAATGGCTACACATGTCTACACACAAATAACCACTAATCTACAGACTGTAAAGGTCACAATTTCAAATTGGGTTTTATATCCATGCAAAGACCTTGACTTGAGATCTCAATCATACTTGGAGGACAATTTCTGTTCAACTCCTGTGATCAAATGTAAATATGGCAATATTCCATTTGTCATTGTTTTCAATCTCTGCATATCTTCCCCTGAAATGCAGTGTTAGATATAATACAGAAAGAATCTTTTTTGTCAAGTGGTATAAGATCACTTGCATCATGAGTTCAGCCCTCCAGCTGTGGTCTTGTTCTGACACCTCTTCCAAACTTTGAATCACTTGGCTGAGGGAGGGAACAAGGTGAAAGCGCTGCCCTGGCTGCAGGAAAGGACGCACTGCCTGGATGTACAGCACAGAAGCATTGAACACCAAGAAGTGGTATCTGTTAGAATAAAAACACATGTAGGAATGACAAGCAGGGATCAGTGAATTATTTATATAATGCACATGCAAGCAATTTTATCTGTTTGTATATCTCAATTCAGAAGTGCCAACTTTGAACAGAAAGTCCCTATGAATTGCAAATGAGGATATTTTAATGGTTGTTCAATACACCACAGGAGAACAGGCTGTCTAAAGTATATCTATTTGAAATAAAGGAAACAGATTAACTCCAGGCCATGCTTTAGAGAAAATGGGCAGAGCAGACTGTTTGAATGCTGCTAATTTATTCACCAGAGAGCGTATTGTGCATTAGTCTAGGCTAGATGTACAAGATATGTATTCCCTTTGGTATTAATTGGGAAAGCTCATCCAGCCTTTTTATTGACAGGTTATGAGTTCATTAGCAAAAGGATTCAGCGCTGATTACTTGCAAAGCAGAAGCCAGGAACAGGAAATGAGGAAAATTCAAGTTTGCATTTAACTTTTCATGTTGCTCTGAGATACAGTCAGCTTTTGAAGTTTAAAGAAAAAAACACTGCTTGATAAATGCTATGTATTTCCGAATTAAGGGTCATGGCAAAGTATAATTATGTTCAAGTTCAGCTTTATTATGTTCTGTGAGCAGATCAAACGTTTCACACCCTAGAATGTCTCTGAGCAGATCCAAATGAGATTCTGTCATGTGAATATTTCACTTCTGTAATTCCATTATACATTCAAGCAATGCAACGCCTTCTGTCAATTAATATGAAAAAGAATACATATGGCATAAATTATTCAACTTTCTTTCTACTTTTAGGAAAAAAAAGCCGCCTTGTGGCAGGTTGCATACCTTGGTGTTGTCTTGGATATCTCAATTGCTTTGATAAAATACAGCACAGCCTTTTCAACATCTTCCTAAAATAGAAATGATGCAAAGGAGAAATGAAAACGACAAAAGACGACAGATGATCAAACAAACATTTTGTTTGATGTAAAGATAGTTTGTAGTGTGATAAATCATCATGGAAATCTTGCAGTAAAAGTGAGGCAACCACTACATATAATTGGAACAGAAAGCATATCTATACAGAAATTTTCTATTAAGATATTCTCTCTCTCTCTCTCATTTGGGCTTGTTCTCATCTAATTTAAAAGATGTTGCTTTTGTCTGCAACACATGTATCCATATGTTCTAACTTATTGTACCTTAGCTTAGCTTAAAAATATTTTGTAATACACAAACAAGATGTTCTGATTCCATCTAAGAGGGTGAATTTGTTTCAAAAAGGTTTAGAAGGGAGGTCTTTCTTTCATACAAGCAGAGAAAAAAAACAGCTGGCCTCACCACACTCCCAGTTGATGACAGAGACTTCAGCTGGCCCTGGCAGAGGTAGGCTCGGCACAAAAATTGATTAGCCAGTGGTTTTCCTTCAAAGTACATTTTCAGACACTCATTGCTGATCTCAAAACAACCGAGCTGTAACACAGAAAATCAGACACATACAACTCATACATAAAATAAATATTTTAACCATATGCACAGCCATATTGTGTCCCTGGAACTTGTTTGATGCATTATTAAAACATTTTGGTAATGGCTTAATGCACGTCTGGTGCATATTTACTTTAAGGTTTGCTCACTTTTTATAGAAAACAAATCACTGCAGGCTGCTGTCTGTGAGAGTCCCTGCTAAGACGTATAACTTCTCCTGTTAGGCAAATTCATCTCATCCTCAAAGAGAGACGTTAGCTGTATTGAGCAGTGAAATGTATTTTGAGTGAGGCAATGACACAAGAAAAGCCCAGTGGATAACTGTGTGTTTCATTATTTAAACATTTTTCATGTCAGAAGAGTACTTCTTCACGCTTGGCAATACCTTGTTGAAGGAGAGTTAGCTAAGTGGGGAGAGTTAAGCCTGTGGTCTTGAGAAGGTTTAATTTTTAGATTGTATTCTTGTATTGTAAATATAACCTTGAAACATGGTATTGGGATCATATGGGACAGCAGACATTAATAATACGCTTGAGCCATCATAAATATTCACTGCAGTTATCATTTTCAAACAGAAAGGGCATGAATGGACCTCTTCGCAGTCTTCTTACCTGTAGAGCTTCTTCAGCACATAAGACACACAACTCTGGGGCAGAGGGTGGAGGTGTTCCAGCTGCTGTCTTCTCTCTTATCAAACTGAAAGCTGTCTGCAGAGCTTCAGTGTCTATACAAAATGAGTAAACAAGATGTGTTTTTCACAGAAAACTGGATTATGGCCCAAGAATTTGATAAATATTTCACAAACCTCGTTGCTCCTTTGCCTTGGACAAATAGTGGCGAATATCCAGGTCCATGTCTTCTGAGAGATGATGCTTGGTTAGGGCTAAGGTGAATCTACACTTAATGCGTCCGTACAGCCACCAGGGTCCACGTGACGTCAATTTCGTCAAAATTGGGGGGTACGTCAGTGGGAAACGGGTCCCACACTTCAAACATATGCAGTTTATATGGCTCCAATGTGTGTGTAGACACGGTTCTATCCACTACTGACCGTCCGATACAGCTTTGAAGAATAATTACAACTTAATTTACGTCTAAGATCGCGATAAACGGGCTTAAAACTAGCTAAAACAGCCTGTTGTAAGGCTAACGCATAACGCTAGCTATATAAAAAACCGCGAACTTGTGGAGCATTTAGGAAATTTCAGCGTACTTTTAAACTTTTAAGACAACAATATATAATTCCCGCAGTGTCCTACATATTAGCTAATATTGGCGATATCACGAAGAAATGTGTATTAATTATACTAACCGTCCCTGCCACCAGGACCCTTATGTCTGTGCTTGTTGTTGTATAGGCGGTAACCAAGCAACAAAAGGTCGGAGACCAACTACGGCAACTGTGCAGATCCAAAACGCTTCGACACAATTGACACAATCCTTAGAATTTTCCCAATGTGTACACTTCAATCACATAGTTAATAGTATGTTTTTAAGGATTCCTTTGTTGCCATTTGAACTTTGTGAACGGCCGCTTGCTTTCATTACATGTTTTGTTTTTGTTTTCCGAATTATTTTATTATTTCTGTCCTTGTATCATAGACCTTTCAGTGATGGACATTTTGACATAGGTGTCTGCTTGAAGTCAAAGTCTCTTCTGTGAGAAAAAAATTCACTGGCCTGCTTTCACTCTCCTGTGGGCTTATAGCACCTCGTCACGCTTTGGTCCCAATGGTTAACTTCAAAGTGCATCGTTATAATTCAGGCCAGTGAGTGTGCTCGTGTAATTTATTTAGTCAAACTAAATACTGCTGCTGATATGACAGGGAACAGAGTAATTGGGTAAACTACTGCAGCCATATCCATCTAATGGGCTCTGAGTTCTGTGTTTGAGGTTTTATTGACAGAATCATGGAGTATGCAGAATGTAGCTCTTCAGTAGCCAACAGGCAATTTGCTGAGCAGATCCCTTGCAATATGATATAGTGTATATACGTGATTAATGTACTTCTGAGAGGGATAATTCATTCTTAGTCTGACTTAACCTTTTTAATTGTTTGCAATGTTCAATGCACAGCTCTGGGAAGTCACATTAAGCCCCTAATAGGTCACCAATTTCACACTTTTCTCCCTACTTTCCTGTCACCCATGCAGGCTACCAAGGTTTGTTTGTTTGTTTGTTTGTTTTGTGCCTTTTTAGTACAGCTATACTAATTTGTGGAAAGAAATGATGGTTTAAGAATAATTTTCTTTGTATATTGTCAATGCATTTTTAAATTGGCTGTGTTTGCTCCTACAGGTTTTCAATAATTGATCACAACTATAAGGGAATATTTCTGTAGTTGTGTCACATATCAAAAATTTAAAGTGTCACAAGTTTTCAAAGACTTCCATATTGAAACTGTTGTCAGATTTCTTATATTATGATACAGAACTATTGTCTGGTTGTATTTATTGTCATGAGTGTGGCTGTCTTGACAAAGTTAGTAATTCAACAATCTGGCAAAAACAGATGGTGCTTTAATGATGACAGATCTGCTCTTAGCTACATGTCTGTAGTAAGGGTGTTATATGTTACAGCAGTAGACACGTCTTCCTTTATAGCAAAGATAATTTTTTCCCTTTGTGGTAAAATACTGTAGCTATTATAACTTTACATTCAAACAATGTGTGTCGACAAGAACCTGCAGCACCAAGTCACCAGCATGAATATTTACAGCCAAATGAGTCATTAATGAGGAGACATTATTCCATTATTCCCAGAAAAACAAACAGGGCTTTGTCAGTGTCAACAATAACTGACTTCATTTCACTGTAACATCACGTCCTCCAAAAAGTGTTCATATTCACAAAATAATTCTTAACTCATGATTACATTTATAACATTGGACTGCATTTAAGGAACAGAGAAGTGGCATGAATACATATTATTGGGTTAATACCACTCTTTAGTTCCATTAGTACTCTGTTCACATACATTATAAATGATACCGTATTATCTGAAGTGATATATATGGTATATTAAATATAAAATATAATAACTGTTATTTTATTAAATATATTGACCATGGCCTATGAATGTACCACTTCTCAGTAAAGTGGATATTATCAAATTACAAATGCAACGGATTAAAAAATATCCCTTCATCCACTGGTTCGTGACCTCCTTGCATCAAAGTATGCACATGGACAGTTCACGCCACATTCATAATGAATCAAACGTTTTTTGCATTACTTGCCCTCTAGATGACACTACTTTCCATAAAGTGCACACAATACCAGAATATCTTTGAGATTATAAATCAGCAGGAGTAAATAAATTATTAATCAACTCAGAAATTTAGATTAATAATTGATGGTTTTTGCCGTTTATTTTGTTGCACGTTAAACCAACATATACAAAAATGGCAAGACCCAAACCCAAGACCCATTGGTCCAATCCACACAGACTAGCTTTTTAATCCATATGTTCATCAAACACTTGTACTAAGACACATATAATGACCTGCAATAGGATTAATATAAAAGTGATTCACAGCAGTGATTCTTAAAATGTGATGCGAGAACACTTGTGGTATTTAGAGCGCCGCCTAGTGATTTGCTAGATGAACTTTCCTCAAAAGAATCAAAAGAATGAAATCTATGGACATTGTGTTGTTATTTGAAATGATTCCAATAAGAAATAGCTGTATATAGTGTCATCTGCCAAAATTTATTATCATTATTAGTAGTAGTATTACAATACAGTCTGATTTTGCACTGTGGCATAGTGTCCTTGTTTTCTCTTGTGTATATTATGCCTGAAAAATCTATGCGCCAGAGAAAACACATCTGTCAATTTATTGTATTTTGATTTTTTTTTTTACACTTAATTAACAAGTTCACATTGATATAGAAGGAGAGCAGCGAGGTCGTAGATAGAAGAGAAGATGGGAAATGAGAAATATATGATACCTCCATGTCATCACATACCCATAGGATTGTCCCTTGTTTTCCGGTGCGCATGGCTTCGCTTTCAGCAGAATGGCACAGATTAGGGCATTTCCCTCTCCATTTGCAATCCCACTTGAGGGAAACACTTTATGTAAGGTCACAGATGGGCAGTTATGCTCCTGTAACTCTGTCCACTGACAGACAAGACGTCAAGTTCAACCTTTCGCAGGCAAACCCCTCTCTCTCTCTCTCTGACGCATATATCCTCCATAACTCTGTTGAATATTCTTCCACGCTGAGATGATACTTGATTCAAAAGGGACCACTTGAGGAACCACGGATCCACATTACTGGTCTGAATTTAAATAAACAATCTTCCTCAAGAATCTCTAAAATTGTACTGCTCAGTGGGAACATTCTTGAGATATTTAAAGTAAACGCATAAGTACACACATGGGCTCCGGCAGAAACAAGATGGTGTTATCCGCACTGTCAAGTTGGTAAGTAGTCAAATTGTAACTCAGCCAGCCTTTAATTTCAAATACACTTGGATCAGCATGTCATGAATCCAGTTCCAAATTTCGCTGTGGATTTTCATGCGACGGCCGACTGTATATTGAACTGTGTTAAACCCACATTTTTAAAAGGGTAGAAACAGCCTGAGGACATTTTGAAATCAAATAAATCAATTTCACCAGTCAATTATAGCTCAAATAATAACACGACAATTGGAAAATTATAATGTTGATATGAAGTCCCTCCCACCAGTGCACATACACGTCGATTCTCCTTATGAGTGAGCTTTTCTATTACGGAGTAGTAATTTCTTTTGTGAACCCTGCTGTTGGTGCATTTGTTATGCCTCCGAGCAGCTTCAGCACCAAATCCCCCTACTCCCCCATTAATGCTGAATTATTATGTGCTAATATAATTTACATGGTCTTTCCTTGGACATTTGCTTCCATGGAGATTTTTGAAATCCGATCATATAAAGTTAAATGGGTTATTGTGCAGTTCTTCCAACATCTGACCTAGTAGTTTATCTGTACAATACTCTTCAAGTGACCTACTTCAAGGGCCTAATAGGCCTACAGACTATTAGGATGATGTGTTCTCCCAGTCTGCTAGGTCTTGAAAGTAATCTCCCCTGTTAGAGCTGTCTCATAGTCTCTTATCTACACAAGCATGTGCTCAAATGGTTAATGAGGGTATTGACTTACTGCTCACGCTCTCAACAGAGATGACGGATGTCACTGATTTGTTTAAACATCATTAGCATGGGATTGGACTTGTTGACAGTTCGCTTCCATGCTAAGCAATAATTGACACATTGGCCGGTCCTTCACGACGTGTACTGTATTTGCTGATTTGGTTGCACTCCGCAGAGATTAGTCATTTGTACTGTCAAACAGAAGTTCTGCCTCATATTTTGTATGCATGGGGTGTGTAACATTCACGGTAGACTTACACCACTCACTGCATTCATGTAGAGGGGATTTTTAGTACAAAGGTTCTGTCATGCAACAATGACGACACATGATAAAGCAGTTCTTGTAAAATGTGCTCCACACGTCACATGACCTTAGTTGCTGCTATTGTGATATTATAGCAAAAATTTAAAATATCCCTGTGCGATTTTTTCCCCGTAAATATTGTAGAAACAAGCAGGGCAGCCAGTTTAAAATCATAGCTGTGCTTTAGGCGTCACAAATTCCTCAACAACAAACTAAAGTACAGCACTGTGCCTCGTACACTTTAAGATATGTGATTGTCTAACTGCCACTGCCAAAAGTCTCCCATGGCAACGTCTACTCTGAACATTTTAAATCAGCCTGGCACATAGAGAGTGATCAATTTTGAAGTTGAGTTTTACTTCAGTCTGTTGCACAGTCAAGCGCATGGAAGATAAATGACTCGTCACTGGCAGGAAGTATTTTTTCCTCATTTCAATTGCTGGTTGGATAAACAGCGCTGATTGATCTTGTGGAGACGCTCAAACCCATCCTCTCACGATGGACACAGACAGCATCACTTGTTATTAGCCAGACTCTGATTCCTTCTTGACTGGCATCAATAAACCTCTTAAGGCACGCACTGGTTACGCTATTATCTGTTTACCTTTAACCATCTTCACCTTGTAGAGCCTAACGGTGCTTTAGTACAGCTTGATTGAAACAGAAAAGTATTGCTCATATCCATAAACGTAACTTCACCTGGAGGGCTTTCACTGAAGAAATTATCTTTCCTGCTCAATGTCATTTAGAGCCCAAGGTTTTAATGTTAATAGAAAGTAGACTCTGCACATTAGACTCGACCATTTGTCATGGCTGCTCCTCTATTGCAGTTCCTTCCTGATAGTGGGGCAAGATTACAATACTGAATACTTAATGTCAAAATTGATGGCAGAAACAATTTGTAAAGTTTGCATTTTTATTGTAAGTGGAAAAGTATTTAATATGGTAACTTTACTTACTTATTTAAATTTCTGCTTTCCAGTGACTACAGGAGGCTGAGACAATGTTCTCAGATGTTAGTATCCGTATTGTTTTTTATGTGCTAAGTGAAGACCCCCGACCTGTTCAATAATTAATGTAGTATTTTTATTGTTGTTGTAATTGGTCTACCTAGTACGATTATATGGCAAAATGAGATTAATGTGAAAGCATCTACCCTAAAAATTCGAAAACAACACAGCCACAGGACAGGATCTTAGTGGATCGGTGGTGTTTAATTGCTGGGTTCTGGCTGACATATTCTTTGCGACTGTCACTCGATGGCAGACGAAAACATTGCCAGCACAAAAACTGAAAAATATGTAAAATGATGCATATTTAATGCAACAAACCTGAATTTCCACCTGCTATGTTGAGTTGATCAGCTTATGCATGGGAACAGTAGAAAAAGAGACAGGAATGATATATGGATGTATAATTATGGCTGTAGGAGTGAGCTATTCTTGGTATAATTGAGCTACTGGCATGATTGTTTTGGTATAGTCTTAGCATGAAGCACTGTAGACAGGAATAATACAAGTTTTTACATTTCTGTTATTGTGCGTATCTGAGCAGGTGATGCAAGGATGACTGCATGGTTTCCCTGCATCAGAATGTCTCAGTTATTTAAGCAGCAGAGGCAATATTCTATAAATTAGAAGCCAACAAAACCAATTTATGCACGATGTCATGAAAATACACCCCTGTTACACATTTCTAACTTCAATTTATGGACTGTGATAAAATCTGATACCGTGGGAGAATTACAACTGGTGATCAAGTGGAATCAGATCCTGTTTCTGCATTTCTACGTATGCGAGGTAATGTATATGCAAAGCATGCAAACAACAGAGTCCTCTGATGTGCCACTGTGCCATTGTGCCCTAGTTTTCTATAATGCATAACCATGCTATGAAAATATGTTTATCCACCAGAAAAAAAACCCCCTACATCTGTCCATTTATTGTACTTTTTTACAGTCAATTAACAAGTTCACATTGGTGTAGAGGAAAAGAAGAGAGGTCAGAGATAGAAGAGAAGATGGGAAATGAGGGAGATATGATACCTCCATGTCATCACACACCCATAGGATCGTTCCTTTTTTATGGTTGGCATGGCTTTGCTTTCACCAGACTGAATGGCACAGATTAGGGCATCTCCCTCTCCATTCGCAATCCCACTTGAGGGAAACACTTTATGTAAGGTCACAGATGGGCAGTTATGCTCCTGTAACTCTATCTACTGTGAGACAAGCCGTCAAGTTCAACCTTTCGTAGGCATACCCCTCTCTTTCTCTCTCTCTCTCGCTGATGCGCACATCCTCCATAACTCGGTTGTTCAATTGATTCTTTTGAGGGGCCTGCAGGGTGTGAGTGTTCTGAGTGTTCTGCATACATGACCTTGTAAAAAGACCCTATACTCATCTCCTCCATCATCTCACTCCGACACACTGACCTTGGCAGCCCAGTGCCTGTCTGTCTGATTCATCCGTCAATCCTCCCTCATTTTCTTGGAATCTAATACTATTACTTCATTCCCTCCCGGCTCTGCTCTGCTTTTCCTTGGATCTGAGTTGCCAGATAAGTTCAAGCTTGGCAGCAATATGAACACTGCTGTAAATTAATGCAACAAATATTGTAGTTGGAAAAAATCTTGTGACAATCTTGGTTAGAGTGTGGAAAAAAAACAAGATTATTGTTGTTAATGTTTTATTAACTTGGATTATTTCAGAGAAATTTCTCGACATCACCACTACTACATCAAACACTGGACATGCTAAAAGTTACACTGTTAAATTCTTTATCTTCTTAAACTTTGAGATAAGCACCAGTGGGTCAAGCTTCATCAAGTTTCATTTTAAATGATAAAAGCCCAAAATTTGGGCTGACTCTATAACCCACTAAAATTGTATAGTCAGTATTTCTTGTGGCATCCCAGATGGTCTTGATTTCCTCTTTTTTATAGAAAGAGATGATTTGGTCCCAAATGTAGAGATGATGGTAATATTATGAGAACTTTTAGATTCACTGTGGAGTTTCATGGTTTTTAATTATTGAAAAATATTCCATTCTTGCGAGCACCCGCAATATAAAAACCCATTTCCTCATTAAAGTCAGCGTAAATGTTATCTTTTTGATGACTTGTTGATACAGACAGACAATATTTTGAACAAAATGTTCCCAATACTGATTTAATATCAATGTCACTGCAGACATCAGCTGTAAATCAATATCACGGTGTTCAAATTGGTTAGACATTAGAGGAGCTATGATTGAAATACCTGCTATTGCTCCATGATAAAGTCCTGTTAATTGCCATTACAGCTCAGTGACACTTTTTAGTCAGTGCCACATGCCACTGACAGTGATAGTGTGAGAGATCCAGATTTTAATGGCGCAAAACAAAGCTCTCCCAATATATTTTCTCCTGTAGCAGCTTCCATTGTTTACTGACAAACTGACTGTTTAAGTGTCTCTGAGTTATTTGTAATACGGTGGAACATTGGAGTGCAGTGGCGTATGCAATAAAAAAAGAGGAAAAGCCTGTAAATGTGTCATCGCCATTCAACACTGAGCAAATTAGAATTTTTCTCTCATCCTTTTCTAACATTCCACCCACTCTGTCCACTCTGTCCTCTTACATTAAGCTTTCAAAAAGGTTCAGTCTCAGCCACTACAGGTCCCTGTTACACACAGTTTGCTTGCACACACACATGCACTTTCTCACTCACTCACATCACTCAGTAAAGGACGGAATGTGTCCTCCTTTATAAGCCAGAAAGCTGCAGGCAAGATGACTATAATTCATACCCATCTTTCCTCAATTTATATCTATTATAAGCATGCAATTCATTCCCACATCCAAATTTCCCTGTTCAGAAATAAAAGCACACTGATTCCTCCTATTAATTGTTTTATTGTAGCTATTGATAATTATGATTACATACTAATATACAGTATATGACATATAAGCCCCACAGAAGAACCCATACATGACTCAAAAGTGCACTATATGAAAAAAACTGTAAAAAAAAATATAAGATATGTCAAAATATTAGGCAGGAAGTCTTGATTTGGTGTGACCTAAATTTCTTATCTCTCCTCATTTTAGTGTCCCCGAGGTCACTTTTTCCATATCAGTGCAGCATTGATCTGCGGTCTGCTTTGTGAAAAAAATGAAAAAAATATCATCATAATATGACAACTTTTCTCCTTAATGCCATATTGATATTATTCCATTACAGGATCACAGACCAGCTAAAGTGGAGAGAACCGTCTTAAAGGTTTGGAACAATTATATGTTTTTAATCAGTATTTTAAGGGGATAATAAGAGTATATTTTCCATGTTTATTGCAGACTTTGACCTGTTTGACTTTACTCTGGGAATCGCCACAGACTGGCTCTCACAGTGATTATTATCAGCCATATGCTTTCTCCAAAAACCTGCTGAACTGTGTCGGTTTGGCTCTTGTTCGTGGAAGTTGGACAGAGAGTGGGTGGTTATATTTGCACTGACAGAACTCGGTGTGTGGGTGATGGGGGAGAGAGTGATTATTATCGGTGTCCTCTGGCATTTTGCCTGTCCTCCTCTCCTCTCACCTCTCCAGGCTACACAGTGAATCCCCTCTAGTGATGGAAACAATAATCCTGCTTGCCAAATGGCTGAGGACGATCCATGCACACGGGCATGCTTTTGTGTTACACATATATAGACTATCATAGGTTTAATTCCATAAATACACCGTAATTAAAGCTAAATTGCTTTACTTAGAAAATCAGACATCAGCCACACTTGACAAAAGGAAAAGTTTGAATTAATTCCCATTAAATTCATAGGGGTAGAAATCATTTCTACTGCCTTTCTGTCCATCTTACAGAAAGGCATTAATTTCTTGGATTCTTCTGTTAGCTCAGAAAGTATTGGTATTGCTCTACCCATACAATTGAAACATCAAGATCATCTTGCAGGACAAACTTGGAAGCACAGACAGAGAGGAGAGAAACCAGAGGCTTAAAACTAACAATCAGCTCCAGGATGCTGGTGTGTGTTACAGGAAGGGAGATTTCATGGCTTATTACCCCAGCAGCCACACGAGTGGAGGTGTAAGCTGTTTGTTTTTCGGAGACAGAAGTATGAGTTGTTAAGCAGCTTATTTACCTGTTTTATGACTCAATTTTTGCAATACCTGTCTGCTTTGTAACAGTATTGATTTGTAGTTGTCTACTTTGCTGCCATCCGTTTCCTAATCGTCTGACAGCACCCTCATATTTACTCATTTAATTCTAAACAAACGATAAATGATTGTCAGATACTTTCAATGGTCTTTCAGTGTAATTCTGCGACAGACAGTTTACTTCTTTTTTATTTCCTCATTTGGAGACATAGGATCCTATTTTTTTTATCTACTTGTAAAAACCATAATAAACATTCCAACACATTTCTGCAGTGATTAAATGATGCTTACAGTGTTGGCTGTCGTCCCGTTTAACAATTATCCTCAGGAACAAAATTAACCAGACAGAGATGAGGGATTTAAAAAAAATAGGTATTTTTGAGTTTTCATTCATCTAAGTCATGCTCTAAGTATACGCAGGGACCTTATGTGGAGAGAGAATAGAAGTAGCCTAGTGAGACTGCTGCTCAAGTCGAGGCCTGTCAACCGGTTTTTGCTTTATTAATTTGATACTTAAATACTTAATGCTCCTTCACAGGTACTCAGATTATGACTCTGCGTCTTTACTGAGGTTTGCAGGCAGCTGCTGGAACAGACAGACAGACAGACAGACAGACAGACTGAGGCTGCTGGACAGACGATGAGCTTCGTTATCTCGTCTACTTAACCCTCACATGTGCTTGGATTCTGGGTGCTGAACAGCTGCTGGCTTGGAGCTTGGCAAACAAACTGACAATGAAGAGACAGAAATAGTGAACACAATCCTCCTCATTCTGTTTAATTTGCTCCTTAACATATTGATTCTTCTCACTGAGCTTCTTCATCACCTTCAAAGAGTGGCCGGCAGCCAGCCTCCTCTGCCTCCTCCTGAAACACCCCGTCAAAACTATTTGGACCTGGCTCCTCCTTGCTCCCCACCAAATCCTCGTTCTTATTCCTAGACACACTAGACACACTTAATATCCTCCTCGATTCCCTCCTCTTCCTCTTTGTTCTCCACTGGCTGCTGATAATCCTACTCTTTTTTCAAATCACACAGATCTTCAGGTAGAATTTTTTATAGATCATGTCAGACCTGGGGCAAATGATGCAGGTGGACGTGTGACACATGACAGCGTTT
Organism: Brotula barbata; assembly: GCA_900303265.1. Taxonomy (NCBI): domain Eukaryota; kingdom Metazoa; phylum Chordata; class Actinopteri; order Ophidiiformes; family Ophidiidae; genus Brotula; species Brotula barbata. The sequence continues at coordinate 98,458 of OMNV01013796.1, forward strand.
GCTGTAATTTAGTGATATCCCGGTGAGCTAGTGGTCCTTTTAGCCCCGGGCAGGGCAGTAGTGATTCAGTGGTGAGGTTGTGCCTCTTCTGTTCCCAGCTATCCACCAGGCTTGGTGCTTTCCTGGGAGGGATTAGTAATAGTACATTTATGACATATTTAGGACCTAAGGTCTTAATTTAGGACTTGAGCATCAAGACCTGTGACTAGCTTACGACTGGTCGCAAGACAGCAATGTAATCTGAACTGACAGCTCGTAGGGTCTCTCTCTGATGTGCTGATATTCATGGTTCCTTTAATACTGTAGGGTAGATGCATCTTATCTGACTTAAGCCGGGATGATCTCAACATGCACACAGTGTCTTGCAGACTTTCAACCATTCAGCACTTGAAAAATATCCCATGGTGCACAGATTTTAATGGAGATACTGAAAGCAACGCAGGGCAAAAAGAGATTGTACTCATTAGTACAATGCAGCATATGGAGCTACAAGTGCAGATAAGCAAACTCAGAATTCTGTTCAGTTCCTATAGAAAGCATATTCATGGAAACATTTTCCAGTTTTTTCTCTTGTACATCTTTCTGTTGATGTCAACAGCTGCCTGTTAAATAAATTCATGTTAAATTCACACTTGCAACACAATCTGTGGCATTTATTAATAATCACTCAAAATGGATAAAGATCGAAACACTGCCAAACTTCACTTGGTTATTTTCAGATTTCTCATGTTTCTTGACCCATTTAAAGAGATGTAAGAGGGAGATAAAGTGTAATTGCACAAAAACAGGTCACCGATTGAGGTTTGAAGAGTCAATTTGTGACATTTTGGTGCCATCAAACTGGTTTCTTGTCATTATGAATTTCATCCATCTTCTCATGTGTACCGTTTGGCTTTGAATAGGCGTCTTTTTCAAACCAAGCGTCTGTTCGTGTTTCTCAAGAGACATCAAGTGCAGATATTTATTTCTGAGTGGACTCTCAGTATAGTAACCATTTCCAACATTGAGTCTGCAAAATGTTCCCGTGAAGGGAACATTGTGTTACTTAAATTGCCAATTTTATGCAAAAAGTGCATAATATTGCAACAAAGCTCTGTGAAGTTCCAGAGAGCGATAATGAATAATGACTGAGTGCGGGCACAGCAACTGTTTGTCAAGGACGACAACAAAACCAAATGAGATATTCAAAACAATAAGCCCGACATAAATAATGCAGAAATTCAAATAATGTTTGACTAAAATATACGTACAGAAAAATGATTCGTTTTGCATGATTAACTGTGTAATTACTTTTTTACATTAAATTGCCACTTTGATCTGTCAAATTGAAGTGTTCAATTAACCACGATGACAGTTAAATAAGTAGCCCATAATTGTCTTAAAACATAAATTTTACCTTGGCTAAACTTCGCCATTAAATTCCAGAACTCCAATTGGTGCTCAGTTGAATTATCTTTTTAATTGTAAGGGCTGGAAAGGTGGCGGATTCATTAATTCAACCACAACATAAAACTGCCACCAGCTGGTTTATTTTTCGTAGCACTTTCCCAGTGTTTGTGACATCGCTTTAGTTGTGGAGGTCAACATGCATTAATTACAGTCAATTGTGGTTTTTGTGAAGCTTGAAGTGCATTGAGGCGCTGTAAGTCACCGGCGCTCGCAGAGACTTCGAGGTCTATTCGTCATGGTAGCTTTTGGTCACAATCAATATGATTGCATTATAATGGGTTGCCGGAGTGCTCTGTGTTATTCTAATTTAGTGATAAGAGAATCTGCAACCTTTTACTGCACTAGCATGAAAGGTGTATGGAATGCCCTTTGTGCACGATCTGTAATTACCCACAAAGACACAAAGATGTGCTCAACAAAGACGCTCTTCTCCTCGTTTCTCAAACGTGCAGGTTGTTAATCATACTAACGGACACATACACAATTGCTTCTCAGGAAATGTGTCCCTGTACCATCCCTTTATTGCAATAATGTCTGAATGGAGAGAGAGAGAGCGAGAGGGAGGGAGAGAGAGAGAGAACACAAACATCGCCTAATCAAAGCAGAGAGGCTCGGAGATGAGTCTTAGCTGTGAGCATGTTTATATATTTTTCATACTATTTAAAGAAACTTTGAACATTTTCCCAACTTTTGAAAAGAAACCTCAAGCACAGGGTGAAAATACGTTCTGATATCTTTGTGTGTATTCTTAAAAAACGAATCCATGCTGCGAGCCTCCAGGTTATCACCTCTTTCTTTCATAGCTCCTTTTTCAAAACCAACAAAAACTAATTTTGACAATATTCATAGATGTGTACGTATAAACAGTATATTTGCTGCCTGTATGTATGTGTGAACATGCCGTATCTGTGTATGTGTGTGTTCCTCGGCTTCTCTCTTGTGTGTGTTGACAACATGCTGACATAAATAACATCATAGATTTTCCCTCACGCTCACACTTTATGCAGAACTCTGTTCTAATTGCAGAAGAAAGAACTGGCAGAATGTTCCCCAGCACAGACGAAGAGGACCATGGACCAATAATTCTACTTTAAACACAATCACCATCCATCATCCCGCCATCAATCAAAGCCAGAGCGGTTGTCCATTTCTGCTGGGATTCCTTAATCCAGTGAGCGTCAGCGCTGTTACATTTTCTGAATTCCCAGTCGGCCTGCCATCAGTCATTCTTAGGAGCTAATTTTGTTTAAGACTTAAGAGGGGCTTCACACTTTTGCAGCATGCTTCGTTTGGGTAACAGAGCAAGCGAATGCCCCGAATATTTCCTATTCCATTACAGCACCATTGAGGACCTTTCACCAACTTTTACAAAAACATACCGAATATGCAGACGTCACATAGGACTTTTTGGCGTGCAACATTCTGTTTTCATTCCAGGATTTTATCCATGGATACACATTATATTTTTCTGCTATTTTGTTCATCCACCACACACATGACCACAATGGCCACATGCTGTCAAGCACTAATACGCAAACACTGGCGCTTCTGTTACCTGCCACAACAAAGCATTAACACCTCGGACAGCAGATTCTTGTTATTCTGACCCAACGTGACCTCTCAGTGTTACCAACACAGTACAGAAAAGTTGGGCCGGTGTGAAATGTGTTATGAGTGTGTTTGACTGAGCACTCTGGTAATTGCAATTTTCTCCTTCACTTCCAACAATAATGAACTATAGATGAGGTAAATCAGAAAGTTTCTCGTTCCCCAGATTACCTTGTTTGTGTAAGATATCCATGTTAGAAATTTAAAATAAAAAAATAAAAAAAACAGTTTGAGCCTGTGGATTCAAGTGGATGTTCTCCTCCACAGACTAAGAATAGATTTACTAACGCTTGGGCCTTGAGTTTGTCTTGTGCCAAGCCTTCATGCTATGAGCTGAAAATTAAATTTTCTGGGATATGAAATATTTATCTGCTTTAGAGATTCCACATGAGGTGGTTGGAGCTGTGTTTGTTGTTTGCAGCTTATCATTAAGTTTGACGCATTCCTTCTTCAGCAAAGTAGCCTGTACATAATGTATGATCCTTGTTTTTAATGGGTATGTTTCAACAAGATATGAACGTTCCTCAGCCAACTGTCCAGCCAGCAACACGTTATTATTTGTGTTTTGATTGTCCCAAAAATATTCTGTCCCTATGTAAGAAGGAGACAGAAAATCCAGAAATAGAAACGTGTCAGCACATTGTCGCAGAAACGCTACCGAGCTGCCAAATTTGCTCAAAGGCTAATTTTGCTCAAGTACCAGTTGAGATGCAGTATATCGAACAGTCCTCCATATCTCACTTGTGCTTGCAGAGTGATTTGTTCCACTTCTTCTACCAAACCCGGAGCTGCAGATACCACAAAAAATTTCACATATAAGCAGCCATCCTGTCATAGCTGGCATGTACCATCTTAATGCATGTTTTTATCCTCATTGTTATCTCTGCAGACATCCACTCACAGCATATTCAGAACGTTACCATGGAAACTAAACTTTAAATGGTGCAACAACAGCTTGTTGATGTGCCTCTGTATATTATCGTTTTTAATCGGCCCATTTGCACAAAAAAAGCAAACACACTCATGGTAATGTTGCTTCATTGCAGGAATATTTTCTCATATTTTAGTTTATTATAAGAGAGACATAATGAGCTTATTAACATTACAAGTAAGATGATGCAGACCCTAAACAGGATAAATGGTGACGCTGTGTAGTGTAGGTTGAAGGCTATCATTAAGGAATTTCACTCCATCCCAGCTGTACGTATAGGGTGAGGTAACATGTCAAACATAGGCACAATATTCAAAACATTACCTTTTTCTCTCAGACTGTGTATGCATTTCCATTGAATTTGTATTTTTTCGCAGGTAGAAACTCAAAGACTTTGGTGCATGCTTCTTAACCCAACGAGGTGTAACAAACGCTGACGATATTATAAGATATCTACTGAAGATATAATCCCAGTGTGTATTCCCCAGTGGTGATGAACTTTTTTGACTGTAGGAAACAGTAACCCTGCTTTAACACACACAGCATCTCTGCAGGGCAGGATGTGAGCAATCCAAATCCGCTAACTTTCCTGTTCAACATCTCGCAATGTGAGAGAACCACAGCAATTGTACCAAGCACATTTTAAAGCAATCCAAGGAAACACTGCAACATTTTCCATTTAGATGTTTTTTTTTTGTGCAGTAAAAATGCAAATCTGATGCAAAAGGAGAGAGTTGCATTTTCAGGCTTAATGAGCACAAGATGTGGAGATCTCAGACCACTTGGCACCCAACTGTTAAAGCTGAATATAAGACACTTATCTTATTAAGCTGTTTAATGCCTTTCGAGACAAGATGAGGATGATCTCGTAGATGTCAGAAGATTTCTCCTGTGCAGTTTTGTTCATCGATGGACTTGTACACTCCTCCTTATCCTTCAGTCGCTGGAAGGTTACATTTTTATTTGTTTTTCTAACTACACTGCAGTCTTAAATGGATCGACAGGAGATGCGATGAATAAAAGGATGTTACCTTTGAAATAAAACAGAGGGTTAAAAAGTTTTGTCATCTGTTTTAGTCACAAATCTATATTTGCTTGGCAGGCTGGATATGCCCAGATTCAATTTATCTCAGCGTGAGAGGCGACGCCAAGATTTTCCTGGGTCTATTAGAGAACAACGGTGGAAGAGAATTATAAAGAGGAGGGAGTCAAAGACATAGAGGTGGAACAAAGGATCAAATGGGGGAAATATTTACAGAGAAGGGTGAGATATAGAGGATAGAGTAAAGGGAAGGGGAAGAAAGCAAGATAATGTGTTGTGGGATCCAATTATACACAGCGTGCCTCTCCGTGCTCCCGCAGCACTTAAATTGGCTGTGCCAGTGTCTTTGACTACCTACTGCTGAAACGATCTCTTTCATCCTCTTGTTTTAAGTTTGTCCTTTTAAAAGTGAGTTCCTACTACACTCGGCGCTCTTGTTCTTAATGACCTAGGCGCTATGAGAAATGTCATGCACAGGGGAACATCATTTTGTTTTTAAGTGACACAGTCGTCAGCTTTATAATGACTTTATCTGCTGAGGACGCACCATTGCAACGCACTGATTTATTCACGAATGTAGCCAAACTGCTACGTGGCAGGCAGACACCTGATAATTCTGCTTTATACGAGAATATCGGGAATCAATCTATATTTGAACCGAAACACCACGGAGCTGCAATGATTGAAACTTCAGGTGGAATAACAAGGCCCTCTCGCTCGCTCTGACATACGTATGTTCCAGTGAAAGAAAGGCAAGAACGCTGCTAACAGCTTAGCCCAGATTCTGCAGTCCCCTCTGGCAACAGCATCTGTGTAATGAGGGGGCACAGTAGCTTCTGTGAAGCCCGTATGACGGCACTTTGATATCATGAGATTGCCAAGTGTTCAGAGAGGACGGAAAAGCCGAAATAGTGAAAATGTGTGACATTTGTATTCGATACAATAGCTGTTCTCATGAAAAGATGTAGCAGGGGGAAGGCATAGAAAATTTTGGCTGTGTGTTTCTAGTCAATATTTTACCAAGTTTCCACAGAGGGCCAGCCGTGAGTATATAATGAATTGGACATGGTTCCCTTTTAATGTAGGAGTTTTTATTCACTGCCAGTTACAGTGGATGCTCTAACCTGATAGCGACTGCAGCTGGTTTTGTCGTATTGTTAAAAGTAAGAAATTGCAGTCTTGCTCCACTGACAAGAATCAATATTGTGCTGCTGTTGAATGTGGAGGCTACAAGTGAAGTCAACATGCTTTGAAATATTTTGTTTGTTTTCGTGCTCAGATACGTATGCTCATTATTGAAAATATGTGCTGTCCAACTAAAAGGTCAAGAAGACACATCCTGTGTTATTCGTGCACCAATATCTTACTTCTGTGTCATGTAGAGAGCTTCACCTTTCCAGTGCAAGGGCAGAACATTTGTCTGACTTATATATCGGTTGACAACATGGGTCTGAAACTGCAAAAGCCATACTTTTGGGCACGGAAAATCAATTGTGGATGGGCGATTTGTGAGGCTTTGCACCCAAATCCAACATGACTGAGAGAGACAAGGTGACCTTGCAACAGAATGGAGCATCTTCTCCAACAAAACTGAGGGAAAAAATGCATACAACTACACTCATTTTCTAGCAAGCCCACTGTGGTTAAACATACGTACATATGTTTGAAACTAGGCAAGATAATTCACACACTCTCTATTCTCTGCACTGATATGGGATAACAGTAAATACAGTGGAGATTATAAATCTTCATCTATAAACAATGAATCACACACTTCTCAATTGCTCAGTATACTAAAGAATACTGGAAAAATGCCCGAAAGGTTTGGTTTTGTTCATCTGGTGATGCAGTTTTAAGTGATGAAGCAAAGCGTGCATAAATGATGCATAAAGCACAGACATGACCATGTACCTTGGGTGAAGTGTTAGGGTGGAAGCAATAACAGATGAATGAGAGCTCAGGGGCATGTGGTGGAAATAACTTGGCAGAATTCAAATGAGAAATAGAAAGATAAGAGTGGGAGTGGGTGGGGGGTGGGATTTATTACATGATGGCCTGTCATGTGAGGAAAATGGAAAGCTAAATGGCCTTCAAGACACCTGCCTCATCTGCTCACCATGCAGTCCCATGTTCTGATAAAGAATTGGGTCCTTATTGGTCCTTTCAAACTATTCAGAGGGGATTAGGCCTATAACACATCACAAGGACGGCAAAAGCCTGACACGAGACAATGGATAGATGGATGAGCAAAGGGGAAATCACAAAAAACAGACATTGAGTACAATGAAAGAACATACTGGTGAGATAGTGGACAGGCGTTATTCAGATTAGCGCTAAATGGTGGCGCATAGGCACTCAGTTACTCTGACTAAATATATTACCATGTGAAGGGAGATACTGTCCGTCATGTGCAAAAAGGGTTCATGCTAACAAGGGAATCATAAGAGGCTAATAGTGAAGCTGTAGTTCACAAATATGTATCAATTTAATATTTCTGGTCCCAATGTCTAATTTTGTTCAAATCCTCCATGGAATGAAGAAATAATGAATCTGGGTTGATGCATTACATTTCACTGTCTAATGTAATTATCCTTCAAAGCCAAGTCATCTTTTTCCTCCACCCCCACTTTCACCGTGGGTCAGAGCAGAGTCCAGGGTCAGCTACAGAGCCCTGGAGCTCACGAGGTCCTGGCTTTAGTAGGATGGATGTTTGCCATCAAACAGACTCAAACCCGTTCCTGCTTGAATGATGGTCTCTCTTCAGCCTCCGTTCCATTTCGTTCTTGGATAATATCAGGAAACGGCGGCTACAACAGCTGTGGCGCGCACGTGATTAAAGACAGGCGAGAGGCCGGTGTGATTGAACATCCCTCACTCCCCAGGTGCCACCGTTGAAGCCCATTCCACGATACTCACAGATAAAGGCAAAAAGGTGAGGCCTGAGAGGGACTTCCGACCGCCATCCATCAAAGGTTAATAGCCCCCCAAACCCCACCACTGTCTGACATGAAGCTCTCTTAGGTAATTCAAAGAGTAACCTTTTTTTGGCTGAAAAAAGTGTAATAGCTTTAAACTTAACTCACTGAATAGGAGCCACTTGGTTTCCCGAATAACCAAATGTCTTTGCGCATTGAAACAGGTTTCCTAAATTAATTCTCTAAGACATATTTTAACATGCAGTGAATCCATTTTTGGAGGGACGATGCACGACAGTCACCGTGCTACGCTGTATGTTGTCGACAGTGATGTTTATCTCCCTTTGCAGGATTCAGATCAGCTCCGACTCCATGGCGTGCGTCATTGCGCAGCAGCGCGTCCGAGCTGTGTGGTTAATGGGAATCCGCTGACAGAGCACAACCAGTTCTCCGTGCTACGCGCGGATCAGCAGGTGCTGTCTTAAACACAACTGAATGGAAGTCTCGATTTTAACTAAATTGGTATAAGGAAGAAACTCGATGTAACGGACGGATTTTTCCAGGATATGGTGACGTATCTGACATGTTCTCCGTTACCGGTGGTTACAGGTAAACTTCATGTTTTAACTTCACGCCAGGCTGTTTAAAATGAGCAGCAGCACTCGCGTATTTCTCTTTTTGTTTTGTTTACTGCCATGTTTGCTTATGAAATGTTTTCCTTAAATTTGGTGTCGCTGCCTCTCCGTGCGCTCTTTCCCACCAGCGCGCATTATGTCGTCAGGAAATACAGGCGACGATTTCCAACTTTGACTGGCTGTCCTTTTTATGTCTGAAAATGAAAACTGTTTGAACAATATCGGGCTTTCTCTGGAAATAGAATGTCTGTTGTGTATGCGCACATTGTATGTCTGAGCGCGTCCCCCCCGTCTGAATTCTGCTGCTTTCAATTAATTCTGCATGTGTGAGCTGTCAGTGCACCAGTGCGTAAATGGTGTGCTGTATCAATGTGGATGAGGGTTAAGAGGTTAATACGTTTTTGCTAAACCGAGCAGCCCCTTAACGTCTGATTGATTTTCCCAAAAGCGTCTGTTTTTGTAAAATTCATATATTCATCTGCAAGGGTCAAGCTCGTTAAACACACTGTGGTCTTCATGCACAGAGGTGATGAGGAGGATGGGAGTGTAACATGAAGCTGAAAGGAAGGAACGGATTGAATAGAAACCTTGAAGGTACCCACCTGTGTGTTTGTGTGTGTGTGTGTGCGTGTGTGTAATGTGTCTGGGTGGCTGGGTTGTTGGTTGGTTTACTTTGTGTATGTGCATGTCAGCATATTAGTGAGACAGGGGC